>JAUCBJ010005361.1:0-83286 GCA_032718475.1 Nemertoderma westbladi
ACATTACAGTTACACGAAGTGGGGACTTCGCGCAGCACGAAGTTGGCAGAGCCTTAGCGAATTGACACTGTTAGGGGGTAGGTCAATTTATGCAAATAGTCACGTTGGCCCTCTAGCGGCAGACTGGAGAACTGCAGATGGATTCGCCTCCTTTGAAAGTCACAGCTAATGGTCTAATACATATCTGCCAAGTTTCAGCTTAAACGGATTAAAAGCAAAGAAATGGGAGGGCATTTAATGTTTAGACATGTGGCCCTCTAGCGGGAGACCATTGCACTGATGGTGTCTGAAAGTCTCTCAAAAATCTCAACTTTTGCTCATATTGATACCTACAAATTTTCAACTTGGCAGCTTTAAATCCGACAAAGTTATTAGCATGTCAAAATCGTAAATGGCTTTAGGGCTTATTGTGCTCATTGTTTATTTTTGCTTATCCTGTTTATTGTTAATTTGAGATTGTTTATTTTGGCTTATCCGGTATATTCTTATTGTATTATTAATTTTAGATGGTGCAGCATTCATCAGGGGCATTAAATTGCCCAATGTTGATAAATAAATATATTAATAAACATTAATGCAGAATATCGCAATTTCGATCAACTGAAAATAGCTAAAAGAAGGTTCTTTCTTAAAAATTAAATGAGTTAGCGAATTTTGATACACAAATTCAAACTCGTGGGTGAAACGTTTCTCTTGTAGTATATAGAGGCGAATTTAGAGATTTTGCTCCAGATTAACCAGGGGTTGCGAGGGCCTAGGTCGAATGCAGGGTGGAATAATACTAGAGAACTGACAGCATACAACCGACAGCAGACAACCGACAGCACACAACTGCCAGCAGACAACCGACAGCAGACAACAGACAACCGACAGCAGACAACCTACAAGCGACAGTAAACTACCGAAGCAGACAACTGCCTGCAGACAACCGACAGCCGAAAACAGACAGCAGATAACCGACAGCAGACAACTGACAACAGACAACCGACATCAGACAACCGACAGCAGACAACTGACAGCAGATAACCGACAGCAGAGAAGCGACAGCATACAACTGCCAGCATACAGCAGACAACAGACAGTCGACAACCGACAGCAGAAACCGACAGCAGACAACAGATAGTCAACAACCGACAGCTGACAACCGACAGTAAACAGAAGACAACAGACAGCAGACTACCGACAGCAGACAACCGACAGCAGACAACTGACAGCAGACAGCAGACAACTGACAGCAGACAAGCGACAACCGACAGCAGGAAAAGCAGGGAATCGAAACATGCACGCATTATTTTGAATATCCAGTATACTGTGTCTTTTTTTACATCACTAGGAAAAATGCAGTAAACTGATGAATGCAATTCAATTTAATGCGGCATTTTCGCCGCGGCGGCTTTAATTCAGTAAAAGGCAATATTGAAATATAATAATATAATATATACATGAGGGCCAAATTGGAAACTTAACGTCATTGGCGGGTTGTGGTGTTTTAGTAACTCTAGTAACAGGAGCATGTTACAAGCAAAGTGTGCCAGGCTGTTTCGTTGGCAGCTAATGCTTTTAAGTAATTTACCCTCTCAATAAATTATTGGAAAGTGTATATAAATGGATATATTATTGATAGCCAGTAATCGTCAAGTAACATGATCTTCTAATAATCTAACTGCTGTAGATAGGACAATATGATAATTCTCTCCATAGCGAAAAATATCAACCGGCCCTATTGGGGCTCGAACCCGGTACCTAGATTTCAAACTTCCGGTTATCATCAGCCGGGTGTGTGTACTGAGCTACCAGATCGGATGAAGATTTCACTATGGAGTGTGATATCATATTTAGGCCTTTTACAGTCACTCATAGGAAAGTACAACGTTATTCCCGTTCTCTGCCAGAAATGGCAGCCATGCCTCAAAGAATAACTATTATACGTGTTGTAGAAACCACTGTAACACCCCGTATGCCTGACCCAGGCTGTTAATTAATAATAATAAATGAATTGTTGTGGGGTGAGTGACGGTGAATTAAATATATAATGTACATAGGACAATATGATAATGCTCTCCATAGCGAAAAATATCAACCGACCCTGTTGGGGCTCGAACCCGGTACCTAGGTTTCAAACTTCTGGTTATCATCAGCCGGGTGTGTGTACTGAGCTACCAGATCTTTTACTATAGACTAGATCTTTCATTATCATATTGTCTTATTTACATTGTATATTTAATACACCGCGTCACTAACCCCACAACAATTCATTTATTATTATTAATTAACAGCCTGGGCCAGGCATACAGGGTTACAGTGGTTTCTACAACACTGTATAATAGTTATTCTTTGAGGCATGGTTGCCATTTCTGGCAGAGAACGGGAATAACGTTGTACTTTCCTTTGAGTGATTAGTTGGCCTAAATATGATATCCCACCCCATAGTAAAAACTTCATCCAATCTGGTAGTTCAGTACTCACACCCGGCTGATGATAACCTGAAGTTTGAAATCTAGGTACCGGGTTCGAGCCCCAACATGGTCGGTTGATATTTTTAGCTATGGAGAGCATTATCATATTGCCCTATCTACATTATATATTGTGGTTTGGCAGCCCCCAGGAGAAAATAAGCATGGTGGACAGTCCATGACTTTAGTGAGAAGCATCCAAAGGACAATGGCCTTGAAGATGCGGATAATCTCGCGAAAGTCATGGGGATAGGGAGTTGTGGAGTTTGCAACTTTGTTGATAAGCCTGCATAGCATTCTTAATGCACGCTGCATTGGACTGGCCAATTGTGGATTGCATGGTGGTGACAAAATGTTTTTGTCAAGCTGACATAGCCTCTAAATAATGTGCAGTTGCATTGCAGCAGTCCGATTATATTAGTAGTAGTCTGCTGTCAGATGTCTGATGTCGGTTTTCTGCTCTAGGTTTTCTGCTGTCGGTTTTCTGCTTTCTGTTGAATGCTGTCGTTTGTCTGCTATTAGTTATCTGCTGTCGGTTGTATGTTGTCTGATGTCCGCTGTCAGCGTAACGTTAACACCCATTAAATTGTTTAAAAATTAGCATTAAATATCCATTTAATAATTGATATCGGCCTAGAAATAAAATAATTCGCACAAAGACAATATTGATACTGTTCATTTTAATCTCAATTATGTCGAATATTTTGTTCACCCAATTACCAACATTTATAATAATTATCTAGTCAGTTAGTATTTGGAAGTGAATGAAAGGAAGATCATTTGTGAGTGTCCATCCCATCAGTACTATTGTATTGAATTTATTGCTTAAATAACATAAAAGTATTATAAATAGGATGTCTTTTTCTCACTCCATTTGGTCCACCCTCACTTCTCTTTTCAATGCCGTTTGGTCCACCCTCTCTTCTCTTTTCAATGCCGTTTAGACCGCCCTCCTTTCTCTTTTCTAAGCCGTTTGGCCTTCCTGCACTTCTCTTTTCTATGCCGTTTGGTCCATCTTCACTTCTCTTTTCAATGCCGTTTGGTCCACCTTCACTTCTCTTTTCTATGCCGTTTGGTCCATCTTCACTTCTCTTTTCTATGCCGTTCGGCCCACCCTCACTTCTCCTCCCTATGCCGTTTGGTCCACCTTTATTTCTCTTTCCTATGCCATTCGGCCCACCCTCTCTTCTCTTTTCAATGCCGTTTGGACCGCCCTCCTTTCTCTTTTCTATGCCGTTTGGCCCTCCTGCACTTCTCTTTTCTAAACCGTTTGGTCCATCTTCACTTCTCTTTTCTATGCCGTTTGGTCCATCTTCACTTCTCCTCTCTATGCCGTTTGGTCCATCTTCGCTTCTCTTTTCTATGCCGTTTGGTCCATCTTCACTTCTCTTTTCTATGCCGTTAGGTCCATCTTCACTTCTCTTTTCTATGCCGTTTGGTTCATCTTCACTTCTCTTTTCAATGCCGTTTGGTCCACCTTCACTTCTCTTTTCTATGCCGTTTGGTCCATCTTCACTTCTCTTTTCTATGCCGTTCGGCCCACCCTCACTTCTCCTCCCTATGCCGTTTGGTCCACCTTTATTTCTCTTTCCTATGCCATTCGGTCCAACCTCTCTTCTCTTTTCAATGCCGTTTGGACCGCCCTCCTTTCTCTTTTCTATGCCGTTTGGCCCTCCTGCACTTCTCTTTTCTACGCCGTTTGGTCCATCTTCACTTCTCTTTTCTATGCCGTTTGGTCCATCTTCACTTCTCCTATCTATACCGTTTGGTCCATCTTCACTTCTCCTCTCTATGCCGTTTGGTCCATATTCACTTCTCTTTTCTATGCCGTTTGGTCCATCGTCATTTCTCCTATCTATACCGTTTGGTCCATCTTCACTTTTCCTCTCTATGCCGTTTAGTCCATCTTCACTTCTCTTTTCTAAGCCGTTTGGTCCATCTTCACTTCTCCTATCTATACCATTTGGTCCATCATCACTTCTCTTTTCTAAGCCGTTTGGTCCATCTTCACTTCTCCTATCTATACCATTTGGTCCATCTTCACTTCTCTTTCCTATGCCGTTTGGTCCATCTTTACTTCTCTTTCCTATTCCATTCGGTCCACCCTCTCTTCTCTTTTCAATGCCGTTTGGACCGCCCTCTTTTCTTTTTTCTATGCCGTTTGGCCCTCCTGCACTTCTCTTTTCTAAGCCGTTTGGTCCATCTTCACTTCTCTTTTCTATGCCGTTTGGTCCATCTTCACTTCTCCTATCTATACCGTTTGGTCCATCTTCACTTCTCCTCTCTATGCCGTTTGGTCCATCTTCACTTCTCTTTTCTAAGCCATTTGGTCCATCTTCACTTCTCCTATCTATACCATTTGGTCCATCTTCACTTCTCCTATCTATACCATTTGGTCCATCTCCACCCCTCTTTCCTATGCCGTTCGGCCCACCATTTGTTCTCTTTCCTATGCCGTTCGGCCCACCCTCAGTTCTCTTTTCTATGCCGAATGGTCCATCTTCACTTCTCTTTCCTATGCCATTTGGTCCATGTTCACTTCTCTTTTCTATGCCGTTTGGTCCATCTTCACTTCTCTTTCCTATGCCGCTCGGCCCATCCTCACCTCTCCTCTCTATGCCGTTTGGTCCACCTTTATTTCTCTTTCCTATACCATTTGGTCCATGTTCACTTCTCTTTTCTATGCCGTTTGGTCTATTTTCACTTCTCTTTTCTATGCCATTCGGCCCATCCTCACTTCTCCTCTCTATGCCGTTTGGTCCATCTTCACTTATCTTTCCTATGCCGTTTGGTCCATCTTCACTTCTCCTATCTATGCCGTTTGGTCCATCTTCACTTCTCCTCTCTATGCCGTTTGGTCCATCTTCGCTTCTCTTTTCTATGCCGTTTGGTCCATTTTCACTTCTCTTTTCTATGCCGTTTGGTCCATTTTCACTTCTCTTTTCTATGCCATTCGGCCCATCCTCACTTCTCCTCTCTATGCCGTTTGGTCCATCTTCACTTCTCTTTTCAATGCCGTTTGGTCCATCTCCACTTCTCTTTTCAATGCCGTTTAGTCGACCCTCACTTTTCCTCTCTATGCCGTTCGGCCCACCATCATTTCTCTTTTCTATGCCGTTTGGTCCATCTTCACTTCTCTTTTCTATGCCGTTTGGTCCATTTTCACTTCTCTTTTCTATGCCATTCGGCCCATCCTCACTTCTCCTCTCTATGCCGTTTGGTCCATCTTCACTTCTCTTTCCTATGCCGTTTGGTCCATCTTCACTTCTCCTATCTATGCCGTTTGGTCCATCTTCACTTCTCCTATCTATGCCGTTTGGTCCATCTTCACTTCTCCTCTCTATGCCGTTTGGTCCATCTTCGCTTCTCTTTCCTATGCCGTTTGGTCCATCTTCGCTTCTCTTTTCTATGCCGTTAGGTCCATCTTCACTTCTCTTTTCTATGCCGTTTGGTTCATCTTCACTTCTCCTCTCTATGCCGTTTGGTCCATTTTCACTTCTCTTTTCTATGCCATTCGGCCCATCCTCACTTCTCCTCTCTATGCCGTTTGGTCCATCTTCACTTCTCTTTCCTATGCCGTTTGGTCCATCTTCACTTCTCCTCTCTATGCCGTTTGGTCCATCTTCGCTTCTCTTTCCTATGCCGTTTGGTCCATCTTCGCTTCTCTTTTCTATGCCGTTAGGTCCATCTTCACTTCTCTTTTCTATGCCGTTTGGTTCATCTTCACTTCTCCTCTCTATGCCGTTTGGTCCATTTTCACTTCTCTTTTCTATGCCATTCGGCCCATCCTCACTTCTCCTCTCTATGCCGTTTGGTCCATCTTCACTTCTCTTTCCTATGCCGTTTGGTCCATCTTCACTTCTCCTATCTATGCCGTTTGGTCCATCTTCACTTCTCTTTTCTATGCCATTCGGCCCATCCTCACTTCTCCTCTCTACGCCGTTTGGTCCATCTTCACTTCTCTTTCCTATGCCGTTTGGTCCATCTTCACTTCTCCTATCTATGCCGTTTGGTCCATCTTCACTTCTCCTATCTATGTCGTTTGGTCCATCTTCACTTCTCTTTTCAATGCCGTTTAGTCGACCCTCACTTTTCCTCTCTATGCCGTTCGGCCCACCATCATTTCTCTTTGCTATACCGACCCTGCGTATGTCATTCTTTATATGCGGCGCTGGAGAATTAGCATTTGCACGCAACTCAATTAAGCAAAATAATAGAATAAAACCAACAAAATGTTTCATCATTGGGCTCTTAATTAGCTCGAGTTGATGACTGAAAACCCACTCAACCTGAAACGTAACTCACTCACGTCAGAAATATAAATCTTTATCATATGAAAATAATAATATTTGTTGGTTGAGAAATAAAGAGGTCGTCAGAAATAAAGCACAGCTTGATGAATAATGAGACCAAATAATTTTGTAGCAGAATATATATATATGAGAAAGCTGCAGGAATAATAATTGGTTGCTAACACCCATGTAACTATCGACCATTAAATGATCATTATGAAGCCACAGTTATCAAAAATGACCAAGCCTTCGCTATGCATCCTCATTGATTAATTATTAATTTTAATGAACTAAATCAATAATATAACAAATCCAGCGGTGTTGCACAGATTGTCGTGAGAACAAATATTTGTTTATTCGCATGACGCTCTTCGCATTTCTATTTGACTGATGTGCAGAAGTTAACCGAAAGCAATAAGAGTATCTTTACGTCATATCTCGGTGACTACAAGTAGTGATACACGGCCGTAATATTTAATTTTTGGTGATTAATGAGATATAACTAAGTATAATGGATACATTTAACACCACCAATACTAACTACTACTACTACTGCTATAATCGGTCTGCTGCATTGAAACATATAACGAAACATAAAATGAAACTTTGAAAATGAAAATGAAAAAAAATGAAAATTAATGAAACATAACAATAATTGACATGCCCCAATGCAGCGTGCATTAATAATACTATGCCGGCTTATCAACAAAGTTCCACCGCCACAACTTATCGCGAGATTAACCACATCTTCAAGGCCAGTGTCCTTTAAGATGCGTCTCAAGAAAGTCATGGCATGTCCACCATGAAAACTTTCTCCATTGAGCTTCCAAAGCTCAAGAGGTGAGTACACTGCACAGGCTGGTCCTCTCGGCGAAAGCAATGCCCTGCAAAGCTGAGTTCTAGTGTCAAGCTTGGGAGAACCAATAAGATACCTCCAATGTTATATAGTATCTGGTTGGAGATGTGAGCATTGTGTATTCCAGGGACCACCTCCCTCAACTGCCCCTACAGGGTCAAGACAAACCTACTACGGCGGGGTGGCATCTTCAGGTGTCAGTGTCTGTATTCCTTGTCTATTGTTGATAAATTTAATTATTTGGGGTATATTTTTCACAGTACTATGGACGATGACTTCGATATAGCTGATCAAATGTGTTGATTATATGCCAGAGGTATCTAAACTTTTGGTTAGGAAGTTTGGAAAATGTTCAAAGTCTTTTAAGGTCTTATAATCCAGGACTCTCTTATATATGGGAATGCGCTCTGTGCAACGATAAACTATTCAGACAAAGATCATTTCAAGCTACACGTCGCATACAATAGTTGCGCTAGACGGTTGTTTAAAGTCAGTATAATACTAAATCTAGTGTTTCCTTAATGTGCTGCGCTCTTAATTAATACAGTAATGTTTCAACACATTCATTACAGATCTGTTGACAGCTTAGTAATCCGGAATTCTATAACTGATATGATATTTTGCTCACTGAGTATCGATATTGGATTTATATGGTATTTCTAGAATTCGTGAAATATTATCATTTATTTTCTTACTTACAATACGTTTGTGATATATGTTTGTTTTGTTGTGATTTTACAATAGGTAATTGTTGCAATTGGATTAAAGAATATAATAATAATTAACTGTATATATAATATAATAATTTAACATTTGCTGTTATTTTCTTGAGGAAAAAACATCCCTCTGGACTTTTGTAGGAGTTTGCCAAAACACTATTGCTTCTAGGTGCGTATTATGCATTCGTTTTTTACAATGATAAGTCAATGTATTGTTGCATTTATTTAGCACCCCATTTAGATTCATTTTGCACCACATTTATATTTATTTTGCACCCTATTTAGATTCATTTTGCACCACATTTATATTTATTTTGCACCCTATTTAGATTTATTTTGCACTCCATTTATACATAGATTAATTAAACCTCTGTATGATCATTCCCTGTAACGTTAACTGTAACGTTCCCCTAGCCATCCGCCCCACCTTCTACGGTGCGAATCTCTTCGCTTTCATGAAGATGGAGGGTGGGGTGTGGCTGATCGCCATTGGCAACACTCTGCGGCGATTGGTGGGGAAGTACTCCGACTTCCTCACCCAGAGACCCCGCACCTCCTACTACGGCACTGTGCAGCTCGGGATTGGCACGAAACTCGGTGCCGAAGCAGCAGCCCATGGAGCAAGGGCGCTCTCCTCCTTCCTGAACACACCTGGTAGTGTGTTGCCGAAACTCGACTTCAGCAACGCCTTTAACTCCATTCGGCGTGATTCCATGCTCGAGACAGTGAACCAGCGTTACTCCTGCGTGTACAACCTGCGTTACTCCTGAGTGTATCCTCCCCATGGAGGAGAAAGCTAGGAGCTCCATACACCGTGTATGGAGCTCCTAGCTTTCTCCTCCAAGGGGAGGATACACTCCTCTCTGAGGAAGGAGTTCAGCAAGGGGAAACGGACGGACCTCGGATTTTCAGTGACACGGTGAATTCGTTCATCCAGTCGCTGCAGTCGAGGTTTAATGTCTGGTACCTGGATGATGGGAATCTCGCTGACCACTACCAGGTGGTGTTGGACGACCTCCGGTCTGTCATCCTCGAGGGAGATCGTTGAAGACTCCGGATCAACCCCTCCAAGTTGGAACTCTTCTTTCTTGGGGAGGAATCTCCAGAGTCCCGTTTATAAATCCAACGCGGGATTGACGAGGTCTGTGAGGGAATTAAGGTGTGTCCACTAGAAGACCTGAAGAATCCGGGCGCACCAATAGGAGACAACACCACCGTCTCCTGCCTCGATAATAAACTCGCTGACCTCTGGACTCTCGTCTCCCAACTCCCTCTCCTTGACTCCCATCACGCCTTCTTCCTCTTGCGGTGCTCACTCACCATCCCGCGACTAATGTACTTCCTCCAAACGGATCCGTGTTTCGACTTCCTGGGGCTGCTGGAAGAGTACGATTCCATCCAGCAGAGCACCCTGCAGGAGATCTCCAACACCCGTCTGGATGACTCCGCGTGGTCTCAATCATCTTTGCCTGCGCATTGCGGGGGTCTTGGATTGACCTCAGCTGTGCAGCTCGCACCTTCCACCTTCTTGGCTTCCGCGCCTGCCTGCTCAGGTCTCTCCTACTCCCTCTTTGAGTCTCCAGTGGATGATGCCCCCTCCCCCTCCAACAACCATGCCCTCGCTGCATGGTCGACGGTCCTCGGGTTGTCTGCTGCGCCACCACCCACGACACCACCGCCACTGTCCATGACGCCACCTCCACCATCCGCGATGCCACCACCCATGACGCCACCACCACCCGCGATGCCACCACCACCACCCATGATGCCACCACCACAACCCGCGATGCCACCAGCTTTGTCCGCGACACCACTGCCAATGTCCGCAATGCCACCACCCCCGTCCAGAACACCACCACCCACGACACCACCACCACCAATGACGCCACAACCACCATCCACAGCTGTGCCTGGTGTGGCAAGGATGTTCTGTTGGATGGCCTCCATGGTCTTTCCTGTTCAAGGAGCCTCGGCAGACTTCCGCACCACTCGATGTTGAATGACATTGTGCGCCGGGCGCTCATCAGCTGTGGCATCCCCACTACGCTTGAGCCACTAGGCTTGTGTAGAGGGGATGGGAAGCGATTAGATGGCGTCACCCTGGTCCCATGGGGCCGCGGGCAGTTCATCACGTGGGACGTGATGGTGGCAGACCCACTGGCGCCCAGCCACCTCGCCCAGACTACTACTATTAGGATTGGCATGCTGCATTGCAGCTGCATTTTCAAGAATGCTGAGCCGGCTTGGCGACAAAATTGCGCCACCACAACTCCCTATCATCCATGACATTTGCTAGATCATCCGCATCTTCAAGGCCAGTGTCCTTTAAGATGCATCTCAAGAATGTCATGGACTATCCACCATGCTTATTCACTCCATGAGGCCACCAAAGCACACGATTATGCACTGGCTGGTCCTCACGGCAAAAGCAATGTCCTGCAAAGCGGAGGCGACTTTGTTCTAGTGTCAAGCTTGGGGGAACCAATGAGACACCTCCAATGTTATATAGTGTCTGGTTTGAGATGTGTGCATTGTACTTGACACAATGAACCCAGCGTAGCATTCTTGTGAATGTGCCATCCAGAGATTTGGTGTCTTCAGCAGTTAGAGCCCAGCATGGACTCACATAGAGGAGTACTGGAACTACTGCTGCTCTAAATAATCGGACCTTAAGTTTCTGAATAATTCTCGGTGACTTCCAAATCTTGGAAAGCCTATTCAAGGCTGCCCATGCTTTTCCCTTACATATTCGAAGGTCCTCACCTGACTTCCGGATCCATGATCCCAGGTAACAGAAATCGTCCATATGCTCAAGCATACCATCCTTTGAGCTTATGCTCATCCGGTCAGAGACTTGTTGAGGACTTTCAAAGTTAACCATTAACTGGAGTTAATAAAAAGACCAACACTAGAAGCAGCCTGTTCGAATGAGCTGAGGAACCATTGGGCTCCCTCTAGTGATTCTGAGAGTACTCCTAAGTCATCAGCAAAGTCTAGATCAATTAGGTACTTGGCAGGATTTCCTCGACTTCTGGAGCTAGTAGGTGGAGTTATCAACACCCCATCATAGGACATAGAACATAGAACATAGAACATAGTCAACCACAAATATGAACAAGAATGGTACAAGTGTGTCTCCCTGGAGGACGCCCCATAACACTTAAAATGGTTCTGTGTGACCATCAACAGTAGACACAAATGTTGTCAAACCATCGTATACTGATCTGATTGCTGCAATAATTTCATCAGGAATCCCATATAATGAAAGTATGCTGAACATACTTGAGCGAGAGACTGAATCAAAGGCCTTGAAGAAGTCAACCTTCTAAGTGCCAAAATGGGCTCCATGGTCCCACGACCTTTACAGAACCCATTCTGATTTCCACAGAGCAGTCTCTCAATGGGATCCCTGATGCGATTTAATAGAATTCTATTGTATAGCCTTGCCGCAATCGAGATCAATGAGATTCCCCGAAAAGAACCATAGTGTTAGGTTGCCCTTCTTGGGAACTGGCACCAACTTATTTGTTTTCATTTCTCGTGGGACTCTTGTTGTTCGCTACATGTCTACTATGATGGGATAGATGAGCTTTAAACCCCTTTTTATTTTTAATTTTTTGTATTTTAAAGACCTCAGGGGGAACACCATCTACTCCACTGGCATGATTGGACTGGCATGCATGGGCACTTCTGCAAAGGAGATATTGCCAATGGGAATATCTGGGAGAACAGACTCAGACACTTTTACTTCTATAAAGTTATCAGGCAATACCCTGTCGTCATTATTGAGGAGCTTTTCAAAGTGGGCCTTCCAACCATTGAGGCGATCGGTGGTTGGTTGACTTTTCCGACCAGTAAGCAAGTTGATCGATTTCCATGCCTGGGATGATTGCCTGCTGTCGTCAGCATCATTGATGGCATCAAGCTGTTGGTTTATTAGCTCCTGTAGATTAAAGGAGTACTGCCTGTTCAGGGACCTAGATGCAACCTTAACTGCATTCTTGGCCACTGTAGTCTGTTTGAATCACTACTCTTTCTGCGCCTTATAGAGGTCATTTCGGCACTTCTGAGGTTTGTTGTCAGTCCAGGGGGCCCTGTTCCTGTTTCGAGGGTATACATGAACTGTTTCTGCAGCTGCTAATTTAACTGCTTCTGTGAAGGCAGTATAGCCCTCGCAATGATCTGCCGCCTCAGAGGCAAGAACCTCATACCTGTTGCTCAGCTGTAGTGTGAGGCTCGATCTCACACTTGGCTGTTGCAACACAGAGGACCAGTCATGCCGCGGCAAGGCAGATTTCGTTGTTCTGTTAGCACGCAGACTAAGTCTTACCACCTTGGTTACAATAAGGCAAAGGCGGTGATCACTGGAGAAGGGTCAAAGTGTAAATGCATTACAGTCTTGTATAAAGTTCCTGCATTTCCTACGAAACAGAATAGGGTCTATCTGGGACTTGTGACCACTGAGTCCACTATGAGTCCATAGCTTTCCAGTTTGCTTCTAGAACTGGGTTCCAGCCAAAACAATCCATTTCCCGAGATAAAATCCTGAAGATGGTCGGAATTTCGGTTAGCACTATTGCTATAGACCCAGGGCGATGTAGGTGATTGATGCAGGAATGTTAAGAATGCATGATGATCCACTCCATCAGTAGCTGCTTATAGATTGTGGTATAAATTTTCCACCTCCACTACAGGGGCAACACTAGTTGGAGAGTAGCACACAATCAGAAAGAACCACCTTAGGAAACTTCTTAGCCAGTCTTCCAGAACATGAAAAGTGGCAACGGATAATGCGGTTAGAGATTTGGTCTATTTTGTCCAATGCTGCATGTGCAGTTGGATTCATCAATAGACCAATTCCACCATTGCCACTGTCATCTGCTGATGCGAGGGTGAATCGCAACCGCCCCCCATGTCCTTAATCAGAACCTCATCAGTCTGTCCTCTTGAACACCCACTGTGCTAAGAGAAAGCTTATCTGCCAAGGCAGTCAGCTCACCTTCTCGCATTGGGGACCCGAGTGTTAGGGTGTTAATTGAGGCTAGTCTAGTGACTTGCCTCAGATTCACCAATGGCTTTGTTGGTCGGGGTGGAACATGAGAGTAGACTCCAACTCCAGAATCCCCCTCACAATCTGGCCTCCCTTGTGACCATGGGTTTGGGCCAGAAAGGTCATCAGGAAAGGGCCTCAAAGAATTGTTGGCTGCTCGGGGGTGAGACAGGCAGCCGGTCAGAAGATAACTGACGCCTGTGAGGCCGATTGTGTCCGGTAATTCCACTGGCCTCTAGTGGCCGGAACTCTGCATTACTCATATAATCCATAGTGGGGGTTGGGGAGTGCTTTTTTGCTTAATCATTTTGCCTAGCCACCTCGCCCAGACACTATCCACTGGAGGCCGCAATACAGAGGAAGCGGAAACTCTAGAGATCCACAAGTACCAGGAACTCATGAACCAGGGCTACCTCTTCCACCCCTGAGACCCTGGGACACCCCGGCCCTGAAACATCCGAGTTCCTGAAGGAGATCGGGGCAAGATTCCACTCTCACTAGCTTTCTTCCTATTTATTCCTTATATTATCTTCCTATACAACATCTGTATAATTAATAATAATATCTTTATATTTTACTAAATATTTATTAATGAGTTAATTTAACCTGGACCAGTTCTACGCATGTCCTTAGATCATCCTGATGGGGTGATGGTAACTCCACCTACTGGCTCCAGAAGTCGAGGAAATCCTGCCAAGTACCTAACTGATCTAGACTTTGCTGATGACTTAGGAGTACTCTCAGACAAACTAGAGGGAGCCCAACGGCTCCTCAGCTCATTAGAACAGGCTGCTTCTAGTGTTGGTCTTTTTATAAACTCCAAAAAGATCAAAATTTTGACAGTTAACTTTGAAAGTCTCTTACTGGATGAGCATAAGCTCAAATGATGGTATGTTTGAGCATGTAGTCGACTTCTGTTACCTGGGATCATGGATCCGGAAGTCAGATGAGGGAGGACCTTCGAATACGTAAGGGAAAGGCATGGGCAGCCTTGAATAGGTGTAAAAGCTTTTGCGTAATTAGCCAGTTATTATCCCCGTAAAGTACTCTGTGGTTGGTTTACCAGGCATAAAAAGGCCGTGTCCTTGCTGTACTGGTGTTTTGGAGGACATAAAAGCCATTTCTTCTGTATTTGTACTTTAGAGGACATAATCTGCAATTTCGTGACGTAAAAGCTCGATACTCTTGAAAACAGTGTCGCTACCATGACGACGGCTAACGGCTGATATTGCCACGTTGCCCCATAGCCCTGCTTTCTGTATCTGCCAATAGGATTTGAGTTGGTTTTGATTTTGACCTATCACAGATCTACTGAACTGAATTTCCTATCTGTATGCTCATTCTCTGTGGTGGGTGAGATCTTTGTAGAATAAGGGTAGCTGGTATTCTTATAGTTATTCTTATCAGTTTTTAGTGTTGTTGGTGATTCTAAGCCAGGAAGAACGGCTTTAGCCCTACACTAGTAGGCTTAATTATAAGGACATATATCCGTTATCTGCATTTATCACAACATAACATACCATACCTAATCAAACAACCTGTGCATACTTTATATTGTTATACTGCTATTTACTGTCAGTTCTTCATAATATGGTTGATGAATTATTATATTTGGAATAACGATAAATAACCCCGAAACCCAATATTCTTGATATACCGAAGGTAAGAGAGAAGGGTTACATATAACAATTGTGACTTATGTTAAAGTGGTTTGAAGTGAATCTAATGTTATTTGATAGACCCTACATGATTCGGTCCGTGTTCCTTTTATATGTGACTAAAATCAGTGAAGATCGGCAGATTAGTGTGCATTATTGTGCAGCATTGTGTATGAGTGAGACTGATAACGAAGCATTTCCTAAAGAATGCGCCATATATGTGAATTGTAACTAAGCCATATCGTTGTGAGTAGTTTAAGTCATAACTCTGTTTATATAGATAGAGCGCCACGTCCTAAAGGAACTGTTAATATTCCCCGAAGGTGAATAATATTGTCAGAGATTATATAATACTGTCAGTCGAATAATACATTAGGCTTACATAGCAATACGATTAAGCTGTCGAAATCAATCTCCCGGGTATATCCAACGGGTGAATGATCGCGCACAGATTGGTTTCAACTAGTGTAGTGAATCAAATACTTGTTAGAGGCTAAAGCGATTTATTATCTAGAAGACATCCTAATTTGGCGGGTTAAACTGCCAAAGGTCTGAAAGCGCGAACAATAACGGATATGGCTTCTTTATTGCAGTAAGCAATAAAGTTGAAAGTACCGGTCAACCGGTAAACCTGAACGGTACATCCGTAGGTCAGTAGGCCCAACTGCCAGAACCGGTACTGCCGTAGGTCCGTAGGTCCAACTGCCAGAACCGGTACTTCTGTAGGTCCGTAGGCCTAACTTTCCTAACCGGTACTTCCGTATAAGTGCATTAGTATTATTCGATTTGATTGTTGTATACCGGTAGGCTGTTTAAGAGATTAGGGACTGTACACCCCTTGTTTCTTTTGGAGCTTACTTATTTCTGTCAGTTTTATTTGTTTGTAGGCTAGTATTGAACAGAAGGCGTGTAAGCCTGATCAGATTGTACAGACAATTTGTAGGTTGAACTGTTGTCTGATTGCTGTTAAGTCTGAACGGATTGCAGTGTATGTAGATCACCTGTCCGATAAAGAACGGTTAGGAAGTAGGGGCAGCCAAAGCTGTAAGGTAAACCCCCAACTAAAGAATAAGTCGTACTACTGGGTTAGAACGCATACTACCTAATCATTTCGGAGTCTGCATGTCCTGTAGTTTATTTAGGCTTGATAGTAGTCTGTCAGTGTTTGGTCTGCATTTTGTTTGAGTGGTTTGTACGCGTAGCGTAATATTTATTATTCAGAGTTTATGCGATTATTCGCAACATTCATTCCCCAAGTTTGTTCCTACAATAATTGTGTTTGTTATACATACCGCTATAGTTAAATTAACCCCGGTACTACACGGGCTGCTTGGCGTAGGTAAAGACTGGTGATTTTGTGCATCGGTCACTCCAGCAGATGCCGTGGTTCTTTTAGCTGTTCAAGTATATTTAACTACTGATTATCTGTTGTACAAGTACTCGTACCTAATTTAGGGTTTAGTGTACAGTGCTTTCCGAAAGTAATTAGTGTAGGCATTATATTTGTGTTGTAAAGTGGTTGATAGGCACGTTCGATTAGCTCTATTAACTTCTAGGTAGGAACACTCCGTGATACATAACGTAGAACCTATAGCGATACGGCTATAGGTCGTCAGGCGGTGGTATTTTCCTATCTGGACAACGCAGTGTATTTTACTACTACTTATTATTTCAAATACCGTAGTACCCTGTCCGTTGTAATAACCAGTTTCCTAACCCTTTGTTAGGCTGGTTTGTAGACTTCTTGTAAAATTACCCTGAAAATTCGTATTTTGTGTTTTTGTAAATTTTTGTGTTTATTTAGAGATTGTAATCTCACCCAAATTGTACGTAATTTGTAGTATTAAGTAACTTAGGTAAATTAGAATTATTTGTTTTAGTGTCCTATAAGTAACACTTCACTGAAAGCGCACCGCTTTGTGTAGTGATTGCTCCCCAGAAATAATAACATTTATTTCAAACATTGACAAAACCCATTAAAACGGGTATATATATATTATAAATCAAATCAAACGATTTATAAATAGTAGGCCTACCATACAACCATTAGGTCTCAATATCAGTTGGACTACTGCTCAAATAACGGTAATAAAGTAAGTAAAGTAACCAAGTAACCCTAAAATTCAGAAATTCAATTATTTAAAATAATTGACATACCGGTATTTGCAATAGGCTTATTATATTTATTTCAATAAATTTAGGCTGAAATTATACTGGTACTTTATAATTAATTCTAGTCCAGAATTATAATTATATATACTACAAAACTGTAAGCTGTATACCGGTATTCCCGATAGGCCTATTATATATTTATATATTTGTGCTAAAATTATACCGGTATTCGGTGATAAACCTAGTCTGTAATAATAGTTATATATACTATAAGCATACCGGTATTCTAATATATTATATATATCACGCTGCACTGAGTAGCAGTACCGGTAATTAATTACTAGGCTAGCAGTTAATACTGAGTTACTAGACTTGCTCAGACTGTAATACAGCAGTAGACATTCAACTGTATACATAAACATGTCTGATACTAAGCAGAACCTGTCAGACAGTTTATTAGATGTAACTATCTGCGACTCAGATAGAGGCGTAGAACCGTCTAGTCGTAAGTTCAGTTCACCTCCCACTGTGAGGAAGGTCATCCCTCCTGTAGTAATAACAGAACCTAGGCTGGTCCAACATCGTAGGTCTGTCATAGGCACTCGAGCTCAGGTCAAGCGGAACCAAGAAGCAGCGGAACAGCAACAACCCGCGAGCCAAGAACTTATTTCTCAGCGGCCCGACAGCTCCAGTAGTGAAGATACGGTAGAACTGACACCCGAACGCGGAGCAAGGATGACGGATGAGGCTTATTCAGATCCCCTTCTCATCCTTCCTGCAGCCGTACTCACTAGGTTATTGATCGCTGTGGAAGAACACCAGATCAATTGGGCGAGAAGCCAGCGTTCAACTAGAGATAGTTATGCTGGATACACAAGGGAAGAACTGAAGTCCATGGTCGAGTCGCAATGGAACTTTCCCGAACCCGGACTCCCGTTTGATTTATCCGAAGCTGCCTGGGAAGACATACACCGGATGGGAGAAGCCGAGGAAACCATCGATCCAGCTGTGTGGAAGAGGTCCGCAGCAGGATACGCACAGGGATTCTTCAGCTCTATGGAGCGAGTAGAAAAACAACTGTTACAACAACCTCAAGGACCTCAAGAGCAGGGACAGCTGCTTTATCAAGTAAGAGAAAGAATTCTACGAATCAGGTTAATATTATCGGCCTTTGAGGAGGCTTCTAAACGAAGACAAGACACGTCGTTGCAAGTTGCCGTAAAAACTTGGTTTCAACGGGTGAGTCGCCAGGTTCAAGGAACAGCTCAGTGGAAAGCTCAGCTGGAGGAGCGCTCAACCCATGGAGAATCAACAGACGCTACTTATTCCCAAGTGGAAAGTGAAGCGACGGCAGAGAAACCGCATAAGAGGGATGCCATTGACATCTATCTGTCGGACTATCAACGTTTTTTAGGTGATGACGAGTTGAGGAGAAGGTTAGAGGGACTTAGCCCTAATAGTGAAGGAACCAAGCTTGTGTTGGATGCCATCGATGTGGAAATGAGGGCTGCGAATCAGGCTAAATTCGATGAACAACTCCGCATCACACGAGTCCAAGAAGAGCAAGTAAAGAAAAAACGTATAGAAGACAGAAAGAAAGCAGCAGTGGTAGCTGCAGAAGCAGAAAGAAAAGCGGCAGCGGCAGAGGCAGCAGCAGAGGCAAAAGCGGCAGCGGCAGCGGCAGAAGCAAAAGCGGCAGCGGCAGAGGCAAAGGCGGCAGAGGCAGCGGCAGAGGCAAAGGCGGCAGAGGCAGCAGCAGAGGCAAAAGCGGCAGCGGCAGCGGCAGAGGCAAAAGCGGCAGCGGCAGCGGCAGCGGCAGCGGCAGAAGCAAAGGCGGCCGAGGCTGAGAGAAAGGCCGCAGAGGCAGTGGCAGAAGCCGAACGGAGAGCGACTGAAGAAACCACCCAATTAGAATTGGAAAACATTCAGGAGAATCAAGACTGCATAAATAAACAGTTAACAGCTAGTAATATGCAGATGATGAATCGATCTACTCCAAAAAGACAGGGATATACATCATCTGAGGAAGGCGATACCACCGATACTGAAGGCAAGGGAAATAGATCTCGTCTAAGTAGACGTAAAAGAACATTCCACCGTCAGAAATTGCCTGATTTGCCTCCAGCTGTTAGAAGGCAACTAAATAACACCAACTTAGGTAGTACAGAGCCCACAGACCAAACAATTAAAATAGAAAGACTCCCTACGATAGTAGATGAGCCTGAAATAATTAGGCCTGTTCTTGAAATCACCCCTTCGGTGATAGACACACCTGTGCTCCCTGAAACTACCTCTAAATTCCCTCTGCATAGCACTAAGCTACCTGTGCCCCGTAGAACTGCCCAGGAGACAGTTCAGGTCCTAGACCCCGAGCGAAATATTCCTGATTTGTCGCCCGTTGTCCCTCGTCCGCCCGCTACAACGTTGGCGACTCCCGCTTCTGCGGTCGAATGGGTGGACGAGAGACGGCGGGGGATGGATCTCCTGCTCGGGCAGATGCAGGAGACTGTTCAGCAATTCAAGGGCACAGTAAGGGAAAGTAGACTAGAGTTGCAAGAAGTGCAGCAAAATATCGCGCTAGAACGTGATAAATTAGTAAATTTACAAAAGGGTATACCACCACCCCTTGTAACAATGTGTCAACCTGTTAGGTCTGAAGTATCTCATGCGCAAGGTGTGGAGCCTACACGCATCTATACTGCTAGCGAAGTAGAAACTCCTATAGTGAACCCTATTAAGGGTAATTATAAACCTGTTGATAATGATATTCCCTATAGACCGGAGCATAATCCGAGAAATTTATATACCGATAACTCGATATTAAATAACACGATGGCCCAAGAAAGTTTTACGCGTCAAATGGCTAGAACCGAAGCCCGGCAAGCGGTAAAGGTGGGAGAGATCGTCAAGTTCAATGGAGATGAGATGAAATGGTTACTTTTTAATGAATATTACAAAGATAACATACAGAACTCTGTGCTATCTAATGGAGAGAAACTTAGATTCCTCATCGAGTGCTTGGAAGGATCTCCCAAGTCAATGGCGTTAAAATTTATTGGACATCCAGATGGATTAAGACAAGTTTGGGATACACTAAACATCAGGTATGGTAATAGGACTAACATAGCTAGGTATTTATATGCGAAATTAATGGCGCCCCGAAAGTTTCTTAGCAGCGGGATTATAGAGTTTTCCGATGAGATTCAGGAGATCTGTAGACAACTAGATTGGTTAGGTAAGTCTCATGAATACCAGAATTCTATGGTTGTAGGAGCCTTAGCATCTACTTTGCCCAAGGGTGGAGTAGGTACACGCTGGGACAAGAAGGTGTTATATATGATGGAACAACAACAACGAGACCCTACCATGGCTGATCTCATGTCATTCTTAGATAGAGAAGTGAAATTACAGCTCCTAAGGCAGTCCAGAGAGAAGACATTGGAAAACAAGGTAAGTGAGAAACCCGTTTCTAGGAGAAGGGTAACACCAGTATGTTATACCGACGACGGTGAAAGCCAAACTTCTCAAGGAGAGGACAGCGGGAAAGACACTGACAGATCTTATTATGTCAATAAAATGCCTAAAGATCAGGTAAGTAAATCCGAGTCTCGACCCAATGACAGAAGGGAACCGGTACAAAAAACTGTGACGGGATCCGAGAGGATCCCGGTTTATCCGGTGTGTTTCGTACGCGTCCCCGCCCCGCCGTGTGAATGGAAAAGGTAATAACTGTTCTAGTGTCGTTGTCGAACTCTGATAACGTTGAGATAATAAATGATGAGTGATACAGATAGCACAGTAGATAAAGCTAATATACCGGTAATATGGTGACGGTGGCGACGACGGTCTTAACAGTCACCGTACTGCCTTACTGTACTGGGATAGCTGACTGAGTAAACTGACTATAATGATTACCGTACAGGTAATATATATTGCACGGGTTTGGCCGTTACAGTACTTAGTCGATGCTGTCCCCCCATTGGCTAATACCCCTGTTGGCACCCTTTGCCCCCTTCTGAAGTGCTTCCCTTCGCCCTTGCTGTTCTCTCTTGGTTAGGGGTTTGGCCCCTGACCCCTATTGTGTGCTTCCTTCCCACTCTTATTGGGATGGCACGAGTTGGTTAATTGCCCAATCTCGTGGCTCCCAATATTGCTTATCGGCTAATAACTTTATGGGGTGTTGGCGGGATTGAATAAGCTAACACTCCCCCCCATGCTATCTTCCCGGTAAGAAGATAGCATCAACCAAAAAGTGCGTTACAATCCCGCTGGATCCCGATCTAGCATCGGGTGTGGGGTGGAAATCTTTTCTCTCGGAGTCGGCTTTCCAGGCCGCTCCCTCTGGGTATGATAACGCTACCCTTTACGCCTGGCGTCCATGTCGGGCCGATCGTGCTCGTCTCTCACACGATTTTTGTTTCCCCAACACTCTCGCCACTCTAACTCAGCTCTCTGACTCAACTCGCTCTCTCCCCACTCTTACACTCTCCCCACACCTGAATCGCACTCTAACTTCTCGCCAACAGCTCTTCTCACTATCTCCCCTCTACTCTCTGCCACTCCCTAAGGCCCTAATCTCTAATGCTACCCCTGTGCTATCATACTATCTACCTTAACTAACTTACTAACTCTAACTATCTAACTCTACTAACTACTAACTCTACTCTCTGCTAAGTCTACTAACTCTTTTCTAACTCTGACTAAAATCCTCCATCTACGTGGCGCTTGTGGTGCCCACTACCACAACCGGTACTACGTACCCTCTTACTAGCTCTACCTCCATCTACGTGGCGCTAACGGTGCCCACAACCACTCTACTACTAACTCTAACTAAAACCCTCTATCTACGTGGCGCTCGTGGTGCCCACAACCACTCTACTATCTACCCTCTACTACTCTACTACCTGGCACCCTATGTGCCCTCTCTACTACTCTACTCTCTGGCACCCTATGTGCCCTCTCTACTACCTCTACTACGTGGCGCTTCCGGTGCCCACAACCTCTCTGCTTACTACTAACTCCTATCTACGTGGCGCTTGCGGTGCCCACAACCACTCTACTACTACCTCCATCTACGTGGCGCTTGCGGTGCCCACAACCACTCCCTGCTACTACTTTCTACGTGGCGCTTCCGGTGCCCACAACCCCTCTCTTACTACTTTCTACGTGGCGCTTCCGGTGCCCACAACCACTCTCTCTTACTACTTTCTACGTGGCGCTTCCGGTGCCCACAACCCCCCTACTACTACTCGTGGCATGACAATATGCCACACTCCCTTACCCCGCCGCCTTCTAACTTACTTACTTCTACTAACTTATCTCCTGACTACTATTTACTATCTCTTCTAACTATTATTTAATTAATTTTATTATTTATTAAATAATTATTTATATGTGGGAAGGGCGTCTCGCCCTCATTCCCACCCCCCTCAGTCCAAAATCTTGGACGACTAAACTTTCAGGTGCCCCTTCTTCCAGTAGGCACTCTCCCACTGCCCTCCTATACGTCCTCTTACTCTTCGCCACGCTCTCCCCGCCAACTCCAACTGACCAGGAATTGGCTCTCCCTCTTTCACCACCCTAAGGTTGGGTCTCTCCACCGTCTTCTTAACTAGCTCATCTCCTGGCATCAAAATGCCACCTCCCTCCTTGTTGTCTCCCGCCGGCAGAATGAATAGAAAGTGAAAGAACAGGCAGAACAGAAGGTAGAATAATAGTCCTATCCCTTTCCATCCTGCCTTCCTTCTCGACTTCCCCCTTGTCGGTATGCCTCCAAACTGGACCTGCGTCTCTTCCGGACACTCCTCTGGACACTCCTCCCGACACTCCTCCGGGCACTCCCCCGGAGTGTTGTCCTCCGGACACCTCGCCGTTCCCTCCGCTCCATCTCCATACCGATGCTTGTTGGGAAACCTACTCTCCTCTGCCCACTGTCTTACTGTCACCTCCCTATCTGGCTCTACTATCTCCTGCTGTTTCTCCTCTTGGTCCTCTGCGCCTGCGGTGCCTGGTAACATGCACCCTGATGTCTCTGTCACACTGCATGGGATCTTAGTTTTAACTGGGCCGCTAAGCATCCACCCGAACGGCGTGAGGATCGCCGTCGGATCCCGCTGCCTGTCTTCGCCGAAGACCGTCTTCGTTCTCTCGTGGGCCGTCGGGCAGTCCATCCCTACTATAATGGACACCTTCCTAACGTCCACCTTTGGTATTGAGAAATCGATACCGTCCAGGAATCTATATTGTTCGACCTCAGTGTTGGTTGGTCGCCTGGCGTTGATGTTTATCGATTCGATGACGTGGATGGGGTCGATCGTCGCCCCATAGCCGCATCCCGGTGCAATCGCTGCTATCCTGCACCGCCCCGTCCTCGTCTCCAGGACCTCATCTTTACTCGAGACGGTAGTTACCGCCATTCTGTTCGGCCTCGTCTTTAGCCCTATCTTTTCGGCCACCCAGTTCTCCACCAGCGTGAAGGCTGCTCCGCTGTCGACCAGCATTAACGTCGTTACTGATCGACCGCCCTCTCCTGATATCTTTACTGGTACTACCCCGAGTAGTACTTTTCTCTTCTTCTCCTCTTCTGTCGTGCTTGTGGCCATTGCCTGGCCTCCAGTCTCGGACTCTCTAACTGCTGTCTCTCTACACTCTCCGGATCTGTGTCCTTCTACCACACATCGATGACATAGTCCGTTCGCGTCTGTGTAGGCTATACGATCTTGTTTGGGCAACGCTTGCCAGTGCTTACAACTCCTGGTCTTATGTGTTCCATCCCGATGTAATTGACATTCGAATCCTGGATCATAGCGTTCCCTGTATAGTCCCTCACGTATCGCGCCTAGGTTTATATGTACCGATTTAGTGTTTTGGTTGTCTGTATTCGGCCTACTGGGTACATTGGGATTATGTTTGTTTATGGTGTTATTTTCTTTCTGTCCCCGCCACGGTGTGGCCCTACTACCAGCTAACTGTGGACTAGCAGTCCCCTGTGTGGCCGCATGTGGTAGTGATTGTCCTACTCTCGGGAGTGGATCTGCAGGATCGTGTTCGGGTTTATGGCTTGTCCCCAAACTATCCTCGCTATAGACTGGGTCTGTTATTAATTCGGCTTCATAGTTGAGGAAGCTCGACATTTCTTCTAGGCCCGGTTCCGCACCTTTCTTCTCTCGAGTGGAGAAGGCGATCTTCCTCCACTTTCTCCGCAGCCAGATCGGCAGTGCCTGCGCTATCGTGGTGATGTTGTTAGACGCGTTGAGTTCGTATGGTGCGTCTAGCGTCTTTAACACGATTAACGCCTTCTCGACCTTGTTCGCAAAGGTCCTTATGCTAACGGGATTATCCTGTAGGCCACCCGATGTTATGCCTCTCAGGGTTTGCCGGATGATCTTGGCCGGGTGCCCGTATTCCCTATCTAATGCCCGCCATGCTGTCGTGAAGCCGCCCTCGATGCCCTGGTATTGCCTCACGATGTCGTATGCTGGGCCTCCTGTATATACTTGCAGATATTTTAGGCACTCCGCCTGCGTCAAGTTCTTACTTAATATTTCGTTACTATACATGCGCCGAAACTGTAGATATTCTTCCGGCCTACTCCCATCGAATTTAAATGGTTCCACAGGTGGTAACTCGATCCTAGTTTTTAACGCATCGATCAATGTGGCCATTCCCATCGCTTGCGCTTCTAATGGGTTCGATGGATGTTGTATAGACTCCCCTATTGGGTGCGGTCCGTCCGTCCTATCTGTTGTTGATTTAATTTGTTGCGTCGGATATATCATTGGGGGTAACGGCCCCCTCCATATTTCCGTGTCGCACGACCTATTCTCGTCCAAGGGGTTCGATGTTCTTGCTCCTATTGGGGTATATTGTTGATATTGTGATGGGGGAATGTCACCCTGTCCCCCCCCGGCCGGTATGTTTGGTACTGGGGTTGATGTTAATACATTGGGGCCCATACGTCTATCTCCAATAACTCCCCCCTCCCCTGGATATATGTTATGTCCCTGTGTATTATAGTCATGCTGCTGTACCGATATAGGCCTACCTACCTCTCGCCTACCTACCGGTATGTACTCCGCGACTTCCGGGTTTAATCCCGTCGTTCGCGCTACCCCATCGCCTACTCTATCTCTCCCAGCATGGCCTATAATAGTATGTGCAGTAAGGCCTACAGTATGTCCTGCAGTCTGCATGTGCCCTTTCGAACCGAAGTTTATTCTTCGCGAATCTCGAATCTCCCCGCGACTACTGCACTCTCGATCGGCAGCTATATCCCGTCGGGAAGCTTCTCTTCGATCCCCTCTCCTGTTCTCGACTTTGTATTGGTACCTCCTGTACCCCTCTCTTGGCGTGCGGTGCGTTCCTCCGGGGCGACGGCAATCTCCCGAAGTTCGACCCCACTGACTCCCTAACTCCATCTCTACTAGCGACGGCTCGCTATCCGTCCTCGCTCTCCGGTTGCTCCTAGCAACGACTCTTCTACTATCTTCCTTTCTTCTCTCTTCGACCTCTCGGTTAAACTCTACTAATCTTCGTCTATCTTCGACCTCTCTATTAAACTCTACTAATCTTCTCTCTTCTGACTGGGCTCGACGTTCCGTCGCCCGCCCTCTCGCGACGTCAACCTGTCTCTCTCTGCTCGATCGCACGCCGCTGGGGATACTCGCAATCCCCCTATTACTCTCCATCGCCGGGTGTTGCGGTTTACCTAACTCGGCCCGCGCATTATCCGCCGACGCCTGTGGGACACTCCCTGCCCCCCCTCTCTCGCTACTAATCCCTCGCGGTGGGGTGCCCGTAGCCCCCCCCCACCCGCTACTTCTAACTTCACTATCTCTTCCTACACTTCTACACCCCTCTTGTGGGGCATTCTCTGCCCCCCCTCTCTCGCCGCTAATCTCATGTGGTGGGGCGCCCGTAGCCCCCCCCCACCCGCCACATCTAACTTCAATATCTCTTACTTCGTCTCTACACCCCTCTCTAGTCGACACACTGTCTCTACTGCGGCCGGGTCTATTCGCCCCCGCCTCTCTCCCTACTACTGCGAGGCCTACCAGGCCCACCCCGGGTTGGCTCAACCCCGCTACCTCCTGCCTACCAACTACGTGGCCTACCAGGCCGCCGTCGGGTTGGCGCAACCCCGCCACTTCCTGTCTACTAACTACGTGGCCTACCAGGCCGCCGTCTGCCGGGCTATACACGTCTGGCACATTCATATTAATAGCACCATTCCCAATATTATTTGTTAAATCAATTGAATTATTAGAATTTGAAACGGGATTATTATTTAAATTATTTAAGTTAGAATTATTATTATTTTCAAAATTTAAATTGCTATTCGAATTATTTGAATTATTTTGATTATTCTGAATATTTGAATTAATATTATTATTTGAATTTAAACTTAAATTACTACTACCGGGTAAAATATTTCCTGTAATAAAGGGATTATTAGGGTTATCTACTACGGTACTATCAATACAAACATTTCCTAACGCACTACTACTACCCCCCTCGCCCGTACGGTTACTGTATGTACTGTAAGTGTACCGCACGCTCTGTTCTCTTGCCTCATGCTCTTCGCGTTCACTCTCTTGCTCCTTCCCTCTCCCCATTATCCGGTTTAATTCTTTCACCCTTAATTTATATGCCAGGTGTTCACTCTCTCGCACCCGTCTTTCTTTTGCGGAGGATGTAGCAGACTTATAGGTTGCGACGGACTCCCGCCGCCCCTCCGTCCTACTAACTTTCCCCCGCTCTCCGGGGTTCTCGCTGACCAACGAGACCGAATCCTCGGAGCTAACCTCGGATTCGCCCTCGTGCGGTCCCGCCCAACCCACTAACTTAACTTCCCTGGCATCGACTAAGTATGGCCCTATGTACACTACACCAGGCCCCATACCCCTACGTTCCCATAGCCCAAACAGTTCGAAGGCAACCCCTCTCGCTCTCTCCTCGGCCAGTTCTCCCTGCCCAGAACGCACTAGGTAATCAAAGTATCTGTTCGACTCACCTAGTCGTCTCCTCAACTTCACCTGGTCTATCTCAGCCCCTCCTCTAGCTTCCTTCAGTTGTTCCCGGGTCGCGGCGTAGGCTCGTCGAAGTCGATCAGAAACCCCGACATCCTCGTCGCCGACCTCTCCTCTCTCCCTCCGGGTTCGGCGTCGTACCGTCGGCTCCACCGTTGCCGTTCCGGTGGGCCGTTCGTCGCCCTCGGTCTGTGGCTGACCGGCGACATCGGCATATCGACCGCCGCCCTGTGTCGACTCGTCTCTCTCCTCCCCCGTCTCGCTCTCTCCTCTACTCGACTCGCTCTCTCGCTGTAGACGACCCCCCACATCTTGGTTCGCCGGGTTGCTCGTTATCGACGTGGTCGACGTAGCATCGACCGGCGTCGTGGGTCCGTATCGTCTCGCCGTGGCCTCGCGGATCGTTAGATCGTCGTCCGGGGTCCGCGGCGGTGTCGTTCCTCTCTCTCGACTCATCTTCGTCTTTAGTAGCCGTCAGTCACAGCTCGGCAGGCCTAGTGTTAAGACTGTGACGGGCAGTTACAGTTCAGGCAATTCTCAGATGTTAAGACTGTGACGGGCAGTTACAGTTCAGGCAATTCTCAGATGTTAAGACTGTGACGGGATCCGACAGGATCCCGGTTTATCCGGTGTGTTTCGTACGCGTCCCCGCCCCGCCGTGTGAATGGAAAAGGTAATAACTGTTCTAGTGTCGTTGTCGAACTCTGATAACGTTGAGATAATAAATGATGAGTGATACAGATAGCACAGTAGATAAAGCTAATATACCGGTAATATGGTGACGGTGGCGACGACGGTCTTAACAGTCACCGTACTGCCTTACTGTACTGGGATAGCTGACTGAGTAAACTGACTATAATGATTACCGTACAGGTAATATATATTGCACGGGTTTGGCCGTTACAGTACTTAGTCGATGCTGTCCCCCCATTGGCTAATACCCCTGTTGGCACCCTTTGCCCCCTTCTGAAGTGCTTCCCTTCGCCCTTGCTGTTCTCTCTTGGTTAGGGGTTTGGCCCCTGACCCCTATTGTGTGCTTCCTTCCCACTCTTATTGGGATGGCACGAGTTGGTTAATTGCCCAATCTCGTGGCTCCCAATATTGCTTATCGGCTAATAACTTTATGGGGTGTTGGCGGGATTGAATAAGCTAACAAAAACCCTTCCTACGTCTCCTAAAAGAATTCAGGTGAGAAAGCCCGAGGAAAGAACAAGTGTGCACCACATAGCACAGGTTAAAGTAAGTAACATCAAGCCGAAATGTGTGCTGTGCGACGGGCCCCACCGTTTAAATGCGTGTGATAAATTCCTGAGGAAATCACTAAAGGATAGACGTGAAGTCATGTGGGATAAGCGGTTGTGTTATAATTGCCTCAGACGAGGACACCAACGGCGAACCTGTTACTCCGACGCAAGGTGTGCAAAGTGCGGCGCAAAACATCATATCTTGTTGCACACGGAATTCGAACGAAACAGCCCGAGTCAGGTAAGTGAGTCCGAACTACATGTCCAATTCAGTGATGTGAACGACACTGATCAATCTGAGATGGAAGGATTCTATACGGACGAGTTCTCCGACGAAAACGAATCCTGTTACTTAATAAACACCACCGCAGTGTATCGAGCACTCATGTATGAGAAAGACACAGACAGCGACCTCACCCTAACTACTTCAGATCAACAACCATCTTGGAAAGCGCCAACTTCCAATATAGGAATCCGAGAATTTCCTGTAGTCCAGTTACGGGTCCACGGACCTCAGAAGAGCTATATAGTGAACGCCCTCCTGGACTCCGGTAGCACAGGAACATTCATCGATAAAGAACTAGCCGAAGTCATCTTTGGTGGACAACCCAAGTTCCGAACCAAGCTAAACATGTCAGGGATCATGCAGGTTTGGAATTCTACTGTAGCTGCCGACTATTATATAGGTGAGTTGTCCACTCCACAGGATAAACTAGGAGAATACAGTATAAGGTCAGTAAAAATGGTGGCAATAAAGAACTTCGCTACCACCCAAGTGGAACCTTATAATTGGGACGAAGATGATCATGCCCAACAACTTAACATCCCTAGATTCGACACCGATTATCCTGGAGTACAAATATTAATCGGTCAAAACGCGCATGAGGCGCTGGAGACATTAGAGAAACGACCTACTCAACCGCAACCACTTCAGACCTATGCGGTAAGAACTAGAGTAGGTTGGTACCTTACTGGACCTTCCCGTAGAACGCTCAGAGAAAGACTGCTTCAAGATCGCGTCTGCCAGGTGAGTGAATGGGAAGATGATACTAGTGAGGGAGACGACCCAACTGAGGGAACACCATACTCCTCAGATAATGACGATATTAGCTCCAATGTAGATCAATGGAGATATTGCCCCAAGAAGTTTAATCCAACTGACATCGCTTCCAGAGGAGCAACTCCTCAAGAACTGACAGATACTACAGACCGGTTAGGTGAACCCGACTTCCTGAGTAAGGAGGATGAATGGCCTCCCCATCTTACTCCGACTGCGATTAGACCAGCCAAGGGAGCGGAGAAAGTTAAACCTAAAACCCGGACGGGTGGAGCGGAGTTATTTGAACCCGGGATAGATCTGTCGGTATTACATATTGCCAGGGACGACGCCGTGGATCTGGACCTCCCCACCGCGAGTGGATCCTTCATGAAGATCAGAGAGAGCGATTGGAGCTCTGGAACATCAGACGTCTCGCAGGGACTCTCACCTCTCCTGCAGGGAGCGACGGACCACTATAGCTCCTGGAATCGGCTTTGTAAGGCCGTCGTGCACTTAGAGCGATGTTTCTATCGTCACTATTCCAGGACGAAGAGGAAACCTGGAATTGTATTCGGGATGCAGCGACTCAATCGCCCAGCTGGTCGTTTGTGTTTACCGGAAGGGAATGGAGGACTCTCCGGAAACTGTGGAAGGCAAGATTCTCTTCCCACGACCACCTCCCTAATCCTTCAAACATCTAGGGACTCCATAACGTAACAACATATGGAGTGGGTGTGTGACTCTATTATTTTATATTATTTTATTATTTTTATATTTCTGTATGTATTACTATGTAATTTTATTATAATCGTTTTCTTTAATTTTATTCAGTAGAATGTTATTTTAGCGATTATTTAGTAGATTAGTGCAATATATATTCGCGTTTATTACTTAATTACGTATATATTATATTTAATGCGACGGCAAGAAATAATTCTTTTTCTCTTTCCTTACTGTCCGTATCATATTATAAATACGTGACTACAGTAAGATGAAATGTCCGTACTTATTAAAAGTACAATAAAGCCACTACTATATTTAAGTATTATTGGTAGGCAGAGTATTAGGAATGCAAAGTTCAGATCCTCGTGTCTCGGCTAAACCAAGCTCTGGGTAGACCTTGGAAACGACTTGCCTCTTCACACTGACATTGCTTCGTGCGATATTGCTCTCATACCGTATATTAAATAATACATATAGTAGCGTGATGTCCCTTTAACAGTAGCGTATAACGCAAAATAAATCTGTTAAACCCTTTGACCATCTGTAATTCTAGTCGATTAAGATATCGCGGCACCCACCGATATACTGGAAAGACAAATTCTAGAATCAGTGGTTAACGTCCCCAGACAAGTTCTGGAATAAATCGGTGCCCATCTCAAATATTAATTATTTAATATTTGCAAATCTAATAAGTCAAAATCTGTAAAATTCAGATCCTTCAACAATTCTAGTCAATTAAGATATCGTAGCATTTACCGATATTCTTAAAAGGACAATTTTCATAGAATTAAGGATCTTGTGTCCCCAGACATGTTCTAGAATCAAAATATGTCAATTTAATTATCAAATAATAAAATTTCAGGGAATAAATTTAAATTCATGCCTTTTAATGAATTTAATAAATTGCCATTTTTACGCAATTTATAGCATTCCCAAAATTCCATTAATTAATAGATCAAGGGAGCGGAGATTTATCTTATTATTCGTATGAGTGTGCGAAAGTCTCCCAAACATAGTCAATAGCCGATAAAATTCATAAAGTCATATATAAAACAGGACATTGACCATTAAAGAATTACTATTAAATAACATCCCAGATCTGTATGCATTGGAATTACCCTAATTCTACCGCTAGCTTTACATAATGTCACCATAGCAACAACCACGCTAGAATTAGAATTGAGTTAAGAGAACAATAGAAAGCTTGTCCCATTGAATAGCATAGGGAATAAATAGTGCACTGATAGTATCCAAGGATACATAATAATACAGTGACATTCTGGAAGGCATTGACTAACGGACAAGTGACTCGAGTGTGTGTAATTTGTGACAAGTTGTGTGTGTGGTATTTGTGAGTTTATAGGCGAATGTTACTACTAAGGTGTGTTTACAGTAGCGAGTCGCAATTGTGAAAGTAACCCTAACTCTCCAGTAAGAACCTGAGGTGTATCTAAGCCTTTGGGACGGACAGTCGAGTGACTTGTGCCGGTTGTCGTTGTCGTTGTGCAGCTACGTCGTTGGCGAAAGTACAGCGGCGACGACACATCGGCGCTGAGGATCTCGTACTGTCCGGGGGTTGATTGGGGTAGGCAGCGACGCCCGCTCGCCTAAATATAAACTCATTATAATATGGATAAACTCATATATAGCAGATATGACGGAGTTGATAGAAGATGGTCTTAGTATCGGGGAGCGATATACTCTACTTTTACAAGCGTTTGTTGATAGCTTAATACGCGGCGACGTTAGTCCAACTGCTGCGGAGGACGATGGTCGTTATATCGAACCGCCAATGTCCCAAGAGCAGCTCGCGCGAGTTGGACTATAGAAAATTTGCTGCTCGATATACGCAGCGTAATGGTACGTATATGGTCTTCTTAACTACAGGTCATCCTATCGATTTACATAATACGGACTATGTCGACTATATATCCTGCCCAGCGGAGTCGGAACCATAAACTGAAATTCGAATGCGAAAATTCTATTCGAAATCTACTCGAAAGAAAAGACACTAAAGAAACAAATAAACGCGGTAACTCCAACGTATATTTGGAAATCTTGATAGAAGCATTGTAACAACAAATAAATATCACCCGCGTTTCCCCTACCAGACGTGCGTCTTTGGTATTATTATGATAAATGCCCTAGACCCAACTAATAAACGGAAAGACATAAACATCCACGGAAACGTTGTTTTAAACACAGTTGTGCTCGTTATATTTACTGGAGTTTCGAGAGAAACTTGTTTGACGTATCACCTATGCTCACTCGGCTCGAACGATCCTGGAGTAAACCTACGATCAGAGTCCCGGAATACTCGGTCAAACCTCCTCATTCCTTAGTTGGACCTCAGACCTGCGATCCTGGTGGTGTCGCGGATCCTCGCGGACTGTATTCACTGTTCAAAGATCTAGTGCTACCCTAACAATTAATCGGTAACACTCCGACAGTGATTTCTAGCTAGCCGCCCATCTTACCTAGCCGGATTGTGACGCGGACACCTAATATCACTATCCAACCGTATGGTCGTTCCCGTTTAACGCGATACAACCCTTCATCAAGGTGAAGGAGAGCGTTGTACGAAACGAGTTAAACGCTATTCTATAAAGATCAAAAAGGAAACCTGCGTTTGTTCAGATAAACGTAAGTTATAACAGTAAGTCCAATCGATAAACGAATTGGCCTTATCTCAGTTCGATTGGGAAATCTCGAATCTCTAAGAAGATATCAAGCTTAGAAAACCCTATTCTCTGCGAGAGTTTTGGATGAACGTATCCAGCTACGAGCGGAGGAAAATCAGCTCGAGGAGAAGCATATCGAAACGGCGGATACCCCGACCATAATCCTACACCTTCTGATGCAATCATATTGCACCCTTCACCCAGGATTTATAGCCCTCCTAGTAAAGTGGCTCGACCCAAAGAGAAAAGGACTCTTGCTAGCCTCAAAAACTGCGTAAACGCCGTCTGCGTAAGAAAGACTAACTGTTTAGAGTATCTTTATATTTTAGAAACTGTGATTTGTTATATTTTATAGACTTAAATCCCATTTTCTGGGAGCGGTGTAAAAGCTTTTGCGTAATTAGCCGGTTATTATCCCCGTAAAGTACTCTGTGGTTGGTTTACCAGGCATAAAAAGGCCGTGTCCTTGCTGTACTGGTGTTTTGGAGGACATAAAAGCCATTTCTTCTGTATTTGTACTTTAGAGGACATAATCTGCAATTTCGTGACGTAAAAGCTCGATACTCTTGAAAACAGTGTCGCTACCATGACGACGGCTAACGGCTGATATTGCCACGTTGCCCCATAGCCCTGCTTTCTGTATCTGCCAATAGGATTTGAGTTGGTTTTGATTTTGACCTATCACAGATCTACTGAACTGAATTTCCTATCTGTATGCTCATTCTCTGTGGTGGGTGAGATCTTTGTAGAATAAGGGTAGCTGGTATTCTTATAGTTATTCTTATCAGTTTTTAGTGTTGTTGGTGATTCTAAGCCAGGAAGAACGGCTTTAGCCCTACACTAGTAGGCTTAATTATAAGGACATATATCCGTTATCTGCATTTATCACAACATAACATACCATACCTAATCAAACAACCTGTGCATACTTTATATTGTTATACTGCTATTTACTGTCAGTTCTTCATAATATGGTTGATGAATTATTATATTTGGAATAACGATAAATAACCCCGAAACCCAATATTCTTGATATACCGAAGGTAAGAGAGAAGGGTTACATATAACAATTGTGACTTATGTTAAAGTGGTTTGAAGTGAATCTAATGTTATTTGATAGACCCTACATGATTCGGTCCGTGTTCCTTTTATATGTGACTAAAATCAGTGAAGATCGGCAGATTAGTGTGCAGTATTGTGCAGCATTGTGTATGAGTGAGACTGATAACGAAGCATTTCCTAAAGAATGCGCCATATATGTGAATTGTAACTAAGCCATATCGTTGTGAGTAGTTTAAGTCATAACTCTGTTTATATAGATAGAGCGCCACGTCCTAAAGGAACTGTTAATATTCCCCGAAGGTGAATAATATTGTCAGAGATTATATAATACTGTCAGTCGAATAATACATTAGGCTTACATAGCAATACGATTAAGCTGTCGAAATCAATCTCCCGGGTATATCCAACGGGTGAATGATCGCGCACAGATTGGTTTCAACTAGTGTAGTGAATCAAATACTTGTTAGAGGCTAAAGCGATTTATTATCTAGAAGACATCCTAATTTGGCGGGTTAAACTGCCAAAGGTCTGAAAGCGCGAACAATAGGCTTTCCAGGATTTGGAAATCACAGAGAATTAATCGGAAACTTAAGGTCCGATTATTTAGAGCAGCAGTAGTTCCAGTACTCCTCTATAGGAGTCTATGCTGGGCTAAAACTGCTGAGGACACCAAATCTCTGGATGGCACACATTCACAAGAATGCTACGCCGGGTTCATTGTGTCAATGTACAATGCACACATCTCCAACCAGACACTATATAACATTGGAGGTGTCTCATTGGTTCCCCCAAGCTTGACACTAGAACAAAGTCGCCTCCACTTTGCAGGACATTGCTTTCGCCGTGAGGTCCAGCCAGGCGACAAGCCGGCACAGCATACTTAAAAATGCAGCTGCAATGCAGCATGCCGATCCTAGTTGTAACCTGAACCATATCTTTAATAACGTTATTGATGAGAATTATCGTTATTAATGAGAAATCCTGATTGAAATGGCCTTGAGATGGAAAGTCCCCCACACACCACCATCCGCTCCCCCAACCCCCTTAACCCCACCATATACACTATATATCCACCATCCTCCAAGTTTACGACTACTTTGACTCACATCTGAAATGAATGGAAAACATTAAACAAATAAAAATGCAAAAATTTTGTACGCTTCGATCATCTTTCGATTCATACAATACAATTTGAAAATTCCACAAAAATATTATATCAGTAATATATGTTCACCATCTAAATTTGGGGGGGGGGGGGGGGGGGTGTTAATCATACAATATGTCTATTATGAATTTATCAATTAAAACATGCCATAATATGTCAGCAAACTGATTGAATAATACCTTCGTTTTACCTATTTGTTGCTTTTCATTTGTGTTTTTGTTTAATGGAATGCAGCAATAAACATATCAAACATGTCATAATTTTTGCTTTAAATGACTTTAAATGACTTTTACTTAATGGCTTTATATGTATATTTTTGCATCGAACTACTGCAACTATAGTTTTCAAAGCAATAAATAATCATGTGGCATTTTTATTATTAATCTAATGCATTAATCATGACATGTTTTATTGGAGTGCTGGATTTATGTTAATTAATTGACAGCAATTGACTGTTGATTCTCCATTGCAAATATTATTAAAATCACTTCCTTTCTAATATTATTCTTCCATATTATAGGGATTCTATTTTTTAATGTATATTTTATTCAAGCTTACCATTCGATTTGACCCGCATAGGGCATATATAGGAAGAGTCGCACACACGCACACACGCACGCACACACGCACGCACGCACGCACGCACGCACACACGCACGCACGCACGCACACACGCACGCACGCACGCACGCACGCACGCACGCACGCACGCACGCACGCACGCACGCACGCACGCACGCACGCACGCACGCACGCACGCACGCACGCACGCACGCACGCACGCACGCACGCACGCACGCACGCACGCACGCACGCACGCACGCACGCACGCACGCACGCACGCACGCACGCACGCACGCACGCACGCACGCACGCACGCACGCACGCACGCACGCACGCACGCACGCACGCACACACACACACAGACACACCCATGCCCCCTCGCACACACGCAGCTGGAGATCTGCCACCTCATCACGGTCGACGATACCAACTAAATTTTCTCGCTCGATGCCATTCTCAAGAGCTCGCTGGGAATGAAACTCAACGTCGGCGTCGCCAAGTCCCATGTTTCTGTAGTATCACACCTCGGCAGCAAGGTAACCAAAACTCACAGGTGCTCCTGGTGGGGATTCCAAGATGGGTACGACATGGCACGACGAGAAATTCGGTAGACCCAAAGGGGTGGGTAACAGTAAGAGTAACAGCTGTAACTCATAAGCTTTGTTGACATCAGTCCTTCTCCAATGCAATGCCATTTATTTGCCATCCTGTTTGGCAACATGGCCCCCATACCATTGGCCCTTCATTCGCTATCTGCGGACCCTCTATGAGGACCTCTTCCCCTCTCTCTACACACATTCAACCCATCCATAACCAATGTGGTCAGTGGTCTGGTCTAGTCTATACTAAACTTTGTACTTTTTTAATTTAATTTTTTTTATTTAAATTTTACTGTGTTTATTATGATCGATATATTTGTATGTATACATCATGTAAAAACAGTAACTGTATGTGTAAAAATAAGGGTAATTTGTATTGTGTAAGTGTAGAAATAATTATTCAAGGTTTTGCAAAATAAACATACTTATTGTTTGTTTAAAAGTTACAATCATTCTGATACAATATTCTGTATATATTATCCCATTATAATATAAGGTTATTTATATTTTTATTTATACTTGAGAGAAACGAAATTGCAACAACTATGGAGAATCTTGAAGCCTCGAAGGATCTCATTTTCACTGTCCGAGCTCGCTCGACCTAGTAGTAGTATTACTACTTTTATTATGTGTTGAGCCCGATTTAAAATAATGCATTAGTTAAGAGAACATCAGAAATTTTTTATTGGTCCTACTCAATGCCTATGGATTTGGTAATTGGTTATAATAAACAATACTCATTAACAGGGAATTACTATTGGGACCGCAATCTGTAATGAGGATTAATGAATTGGGAAGTGTGAAAGATCAATATCATTGACGTCACTTCGCAAACGTTCGACAATTACCCACCCATTCTGTCATGCCACCCAGAGTTGTTGTGGCATTAAACTGTCACCACACCCACTCAATAATTGTGGTCTTACCCACCACTTAGGAATTTTGGGTAGGCTGGGCTGGGCTGGGCTGGGCTGGGCTGGGCTGGGCTGGGCTGGGCTGGGCTGGGCTGGGCTGGGCTGGGCTGGGCTGGGCTGGGCTGGGCTGGGCTGGGCTGGGCTGGGCTGGGCTGGGCTGGGCTGGGCTGGGCTGGGCTGGGCTGGGCTGGGCTGGGCTGGGCTGGGCTGGGCTGGGCTGGGCTGGGCTGGGCTGGGCTGGGCTGGGCTGGGCTGGGCTGGGCTGGGCTGGGCTGGGCTGGGCTGGGCTGGGCTGGGCTGGGCTGGGCTGGGCTGGGCTGGGCTGGGCTGGGCTGGGCTGGGCTGGGCTGGGCAGGGCTGTCAGGACAAACCTATAAGTGGCATTGTTGTAGAATTTAGTACGGAACTTAAAGGTGGAATTACACAGATTGAAAGCAAACTAGAAGAAAAAAAATTGAAATAATTTGCGAAAAAATTATCAATTTATATAGTTTGATAGATGTAGTTTCCACAATATAGTGGAAACCACACCTCAAAACAGCACTTTCTCACAATTTGAAGTTTTTATATATTTTCATCGTTAAAATATAAAAAAATGTAAAAGAAATTATATTGTGTAAGCAAGAATAAAATTAATTATTATGGTTGAAATATACAGTATAGCTAGACTAAAATTATAACGCAACCGTTTTCGCATTGTTATATCCAGACATGAAAAATATCGCGAATAAAAATTGAGAAATATCTATAACATATCGATATTTCGATATGTTAAAAACATCAAGTAAAAATATCAAGAGTTAAAATATCAAGAGTAAAAAAATATAATGAATAAAATTAGCCAGAATTTTTAAAATGAAACACCTAGCTTCCAAGAATACACTTGGCTAGTACCATAGAAACTAAAATAAACACTGATGAAATTTCCACAACATTTTATATGTATTCCATCAGATTGCGAATCCCAAAAAAACGGTGGAACTCCAAAATAGAGATGGTACAATTTATATTTCATGCAAGGGAATTTTCATAAAATGTCTCATAATAGTGCCAAAAGTAGGTTTATAAAATGTTGCTACATATAAAATAGTCTCCGATATTTTTAAAAAGTTCAGATTATATAACACAATAACCACTGTGGGTGGGGGACTGGGATGGATGGATGTTGACCCCTGGCTGGGTTTAACAGGGTTAACCGATAACTCAAAAACTAATAGATTCTAGCACCATCATTTGCGATGTCGCCAAAACGCAGTAAGTGATTGTCCCCAGAAACAGAACCACTTAACCTACCGGCAAGGTCAACCTGTAATTCTCCGCCCACTAAATCATCATTATCCTTGAACATAATATTATCATACGTTACATACAGTATAACGTGGAGCTTTTTATGAATATGTAATAAAGGTTAATGATGACAATTACTTACATTATCATTAATCATTCATTTCGCACTCTATACCGTGGACGGATGGTCAACCCTATCTGACTGTTAGGTACATTATTTTTGGCTTTCGATAAGGTTACTGACTTACTGTTACACTTGGAAATAATTTACTTTGGTCGTTTCTCCGTATTTGTGATCGACGATTATGATCTGTTAAATAGGAATTGTTGGCTCCGTATCAGTTCACCTAGGTGATATGTGCTATCAATTAAGTGATTAATCATATCAATCACGCCATCCTACAAGCTGCGTTGTGCAGAATATAGAGATGACTAATAAATAGGACTGTAATGTCGACAATTTACACGCATAATTTTACAATGAACAATATGTTTTATTAAAGGAAGGAATGTGTTGTATGTAGAACCTGTTCAGTGTTCATACCATATGAAGTATTGACAAGAAAGCTGCGAGTGCATCCTGACATGTCAGGTGGAAATGTAACCTAAAAAAAATAGATACAATTTATGTACAGAGATAGGTTATCTGTCACTTATTATCTGTCACTTATGTTCCGCTATCTCTATTCACTAACACTTTCTTCAAGAACCGGAGAATCCGTCGTCCCAGGAATTTAACAGGGGGTCGGTTTTACTTCATCTGGAGCAATAGAATGAGAGTTTCAAATATTAAACCGGCTTGGAGAGAACTCTTTTAGTTTTCAAGTTTTCACTCTCTGTTGGCCGGCGTGTCCGTCAAGTTTGAGTGAGTGTCATTTGAGACAAACAGACAGACAAACAGAGACATATTCAATACTAGATTCACTGATATATGGAATTAAACCACGGACCTCGAAAACCGCTGTCCTAAATTTGGTTCGAATCTACTAAATTTTAAGATATTAAATAAATGGTCCCCAGAATTGAGGCTGTATCAGGTGACCCACGTTCGAACAGCTTCCTCCGACAAAGATTGGGGCTCCTAGTCCAGATCGGCAACAGCGCCAGCATCTCCACCTCCTGTGAGCTCTCCTGCCAAAGCCAAACTATTATAGGAATTGACTGAGTGTCCTGTCCACGATCGCTTGTCCCTTTTTAAATTTTTTTATATAAACTTTTTATATAACTAACTGATTTTATTCAAAAATTGAAACATTACTCAACGCCGTTAGTATTAACAGCAAGTTGTTATTTAACACTTTACAACTTTAGAGGACATTACAGCATTGTATTGGCCTGTACATTTAGTATTGTATTTGGTGTTATCCGTTAAGTAATGTCCCCTTAGTGGACATTACTTAACGCCGTCATTGGTTACCACGTAAACAATAGGTGGAAATTTGCCTGACAGCCAGATAGGGCTACTGCATTACCTACCGGTAGGCGGGGTATAGCTATTATTTACCAGTTCTACCTACTTATTTATAACATAATTTATCTCAATTTTACATTTATTTATACAGCAACTAATATAATTTGTGCAGTTTCTATCACTTATAATATATATATACAGTGCAGTTTCTATCACTTATAATATATATATACAATCATTTCGTAATGTTAAAATTTTGGAATAAAACTACATACATACTTGTTGCAAAGTACTTTACAGTGTTCTGATCCTCGTGGCTTTATTTTCACTCACTCACTAACGTTCGTTCGTGTAACAAAGCCACTCGTATCATCACACTGTCAAGTGCTACTTTACACACAAGTATGTAAATAGTTATTAATTCATATATTTTATTAGTTTCTATTTCTATGTCTATTGCTTCATGTTGTCTTTGCATTGTTAATATTGAACACCATGTCAAATAATATTACTTTAGATATATAATAAGGAATGACGAAAATTAATAGCAGAACATTTGAGTTTTGTCACTTCAACTTTAGATACATAATTTTATTTCATTTTATTTGTATTTTATTTTAATTTATTTAAGTTTATAACTTAAATGTACAATAAAAGGAATTGTTTAAAGATGAACATACTTAAAAGTGCACTGACTAATTAAAAAAATGAAACAAAGCAATCTAGAAACTATAATGGGCTGAATATGGGGGTCAAGGTCATTCTCCTGTTCAGTTACTTAAGTTAGTATTAATCATTTAGATGTTGATAATTTGCTTGTATCCATGCACAATTGCACAAGCAATTATATCATAAACATTATACTATAATTTACAAATTGGAGTAAATTATAGTGTTCTTTGCAAACCATGCACGTTGCGACAGCCAAATATATGAATGTAATAAGCAGATAATAGACAATGAGTTAGTGTGTTTAAAATGACCTTTTTCTTAGTGACCAACAAATATAATTTAATATGAATAACCGAGTATATTTCGGACAACAGCTCTTTACCAACATCTTACATCTCATCTTACAGAGAATAAGCAGATAAGCTTAAAGATAATTCTAACCTTGCATGACAACACCCCAGGTCAACTCCTAAATTGGTACATTAAATATAATTTTGATAAGATACCAATTAGCTTGGAAATATAGTTGGTTCCTTCCACCTTACAAAATTTGTAATTGGGATAAAGAAATTCCCATCAGAATTACCAATTAAGAAATGTCTGTTGTGACTATTGAAATTCGACAAAGTATGATGAGTAGATAAGAAGATAGACAAGTTAAATATAATATGCTGAACCGTAGGAAAAAATATTGTTCAGATAGAAATCATCCGCCCACTGGAGTTTTCACGAACCCTTTAGTACAATGTTTGTCAATGTATGGAGGTGCCAATATGTCCACCTTCCTGCCAAACTTACAAGAGTGTTTCTTGTTGAAACTTTCTATTCACCTCTGTTGCTGCGCCTGTATTCCAATACCTTCTACTTAGCACTGGTATCGGTTACTGACATTTCATTAATCGTTTTATTGGTAGAATCAAAATTTTTACAACGGCCTTTTTCCAACTGCCAATGAATAATACCATCAAATAAAAGTTTAGGGCGAATACAATGGACAATATGTCACTAAATATTAGGTAAATGTGCAGGACCTTTAGCCACCAGTAATAATTAACTACGTCTTCCAGGACAGCTTCATCCTTATCTTCACTCTTCTTTGCAGCAACATCAAACCCAACAGTATGAATTATAAAATATATATCCAATATTAGCAACTTTAAGGCAGTCATTGATGTAATTGTCACCATCATATAAACAAGACTCTGATCTTTCTTCATTCTTTCTATAATTGTTATGTGCGTTTGTGCAAATTTCTTCACTTTAATAACGACAGCAGAACTAAATATTATAATAAGTGAAAGGTGAATGAACTGTTTGATGGGTATATAATAGTTCGTAATGATTTCCTGCACACTGGCTCCATCTTCTTCTTTGGCTATCCATGTACTAGAAGCAGCATCAAAAGTGAAATTCTGCGTGTTGTAATAGCCAATAATGATAATTGCTTCGAATCCGAGCAAACATAGTGCTGATATAAAAATTAATTTGTACTGGTGGCGACTGATGGATTTATACTTGATTGGTAGGTAAACGGTGCCCATGCGATCTAGCGCCACCAGGATTGAAGTCCAGCAGCCGAGGTCTTGGGCAATCCTGGCGAAGGCGCCACTATAAGCGTGAAGGAAAGCGTGGAACCAAGTAGGGCAATTATCCAAAACAAATTTGATGGTGTTATTTACACAAATATAATCGTAATTTCCGCCAATCCTCATTAATTCAGCAATCAATATGAAACTCTCCATAACTCCATCCATGCATAAAAGTTTGTAGAACAACGCTTTGAATTGTTTGTTCTTGGCGACAATGATGAAGGTGAGAATATAACCAATGATACCTAGGACTGATGTAGGTGATTGTGTAAGGTAAAATTATAACAGAGAAAATCAATGTACGTAATTCTCGAAATTTATTAGCATTTTCATAAATTCCTTCCAACAACCTGTCATCGATATTTGTGTAGCCATATTTTGCAGAACTGAAATTCAATGTACTATCTCCCATGATAATATGGTTTGTCTTCAATGTGTTTTAAATTATTTCCTTTACTTTATATTTTTTTAACTTAAAACATATTAAATTACAAATCACTCAAATAAACAGTAAAAATATTCAACAACCTGGTAGTTCAGTAGGCTTCTCCCTCTTGTGACATACATCAGAAAGGTGGCGTGTGAGCCTAACATCTACTTATATAGAGTTTCCCCAGTGTACACTAGCCCACGAGAGCATACCATGTCTCAAATTATTACTGAAGTAGCAGGACGGGAGTCGGGGCACATTCCTCAGTTTAGTTGCGCTGAAGTAAACAACAACACACTTCGCAGGAGGATTCTAGAATGTATGTTAATAGTTAAAAGGAAAAATGGGATAATTAATAAACTGAGGTCATTAGTGGTATCATCCATGCTGACACCGTTTATAATAGATCCAATAGAATTGTTAGGTCAAGGTAAACAGACGGGGGGGGGGGGGGAGTGACTTAAATTAGGTTTTTGTTGAGTGTGCTGTATAGGGAAGTATTATGTACAGTACAATATTTTTGTACTGTAAACAACATTTCATAGTTAAACCTGTTACAAAAATGTATGCACTGTGCAAAACTGTAAGTACTGGTATTGTGTTCTTTGTATTTTGTAGATTATTAGCAATTTTGTATTTAAATTCATCTGAACTACTGACTGCCAAATGAGGTTGACTCAGGCATATAAAATATATTGTATTACAGTTATAATATATATAATGAATAATATAACTAAATAATATACTTATATTTCAATAGATTACTTATACCAAATTCACAATAATTTTACAATATAATGGCAATTTCTACTTGTTTGAATTCTGTACTTAAATGTGTTTTGCAATAATTGATTAATAATTCAGCAAATATTTGTGCATGCTAGACATACAGCTGTACATTTTTCATAGTTCGAACAGTACTTTCAAAGAAATTGAAGTCAGTATTACTTTATGTAGATCATAAGATCGTTCATTAAGATTACATTGCTGCTATTTTTTTTTAATCAACCCCCAGCTCAGGGAAAAAGTTGGTTATTTCACTATTATATTAAATATGTAAGTAGCTCAATAAGTTTTACATATACATATATATATAGGTAGGTGCATTGCTACTCTATTGGCAGGCATTACATGACAGAGCAGCTCATAATTTGTGTCTATCCTGGGGTAAGGCATGGGACTTTGTCAGTTTGTGCAAATCGTGTAAATAAAAGCATGGAATGTGTTTTTTAATTATAGTGTACTTTCTTTATTATTATTCATAGCAATAAATATAATATTAAAAATATGATGAATTCACTACATTCAATATTCGAATTTCCATTGTTTTACCAATAAGCACACACATACCATCCTACTGGCTGCACTTCTAACCTACGTGTCCCACATATCAGATTCTGTCGGTGATGTTCCCTAGGCAATGTCCGGCTCATTAGTGTTTGCTTCTGTGTTGATGCTGTACTTGTCATCATGTGAAGTGTCATCTCTTCTTGCATTAATCGAAATACTATTGATCTACTCAAACTGTGTTTCTAGGCATTAAATGATGACAGAAGAAGTTCTATCAATATTTGGTTTCGTTGTTTCTATATTTGCATAACACCAATATATTACTTAGTCCTTGGAATACTGAAAATATCCCTTTCATAGAGCAAAAATAAGTCACTAGAAACATGTCATAGAAAGTTTAGGACTAAAGCCAGCGAAGTAACCATATCTTACTCTACATGAGTGGTAAGAATCGCACAAATTATTATCATTATGTTATTATAACTAATTATAAAGAAATACATATCTAATCTCTAGCTAATCTGTCAGCTCCTATTGGAAAACATCGCGAATAAAGAGAGAGAAGTAAATATTGAAAAAGGTTAGATTTATGGGGTCGAACCTACTACTACTACTATATAGTCGGCCTGCTGTATTGAAACTGCACATTGAGATGCCATGCCGGCTTAACAAATATATTTCGCCACAACCGCAATCCACAATTGGCAAGCCCCAATTGTAGCGTGCATTAAGAATGCTATGCCGCCCTATCAACAAAGTTGCACCTCCACAACTCCCTATCCGCCATGCCATGACTTTCGCTAGATCATCCGCATCTTCAAGACCATTGTCCTTTAAGATACATCTCAAGAAAGACACACACGGGCAGTCTACCACGCTTATTTTCTCCAGGAGCCCGCCTTAGCATAAAGGCCCATTTATACTCCGCCTGATATCAGACACTTGTCTGAGCTCTGACTCAGACCAACGGATGTCAGACCCGTATGAGGTCTGAAGGCACGTCTGATATCAGACGCAGTCGTGTCTGATATCAGACAGGCATCTAATATCAGACACCACCGTTTATACTATACATAAAAAACTTTACTGGCTTCATACTTTATTTCTATTGCCAATAATTTATAAGTTTAGAATATTTTTTGTATTCATTTTGTGTTCTTAATTTGTCACTTTTTGCAATTATTATTAATATGCAATGAAAACTCACAATAAGTTGCTAATTTCGTTGTATCTAAGAAATACGAGGAGACAACTTTCTAGGAGAATTTACATAAATCAAATAAGTAATGCACGATTCAACCATGGACAAAATGTACGTTAAATCCTATTCTCTGAAGACACCAGATGTCAATCAAACCACAAAAATTATTATCGTATGTCACCAAATACATTTGATATAGTTCTGGAACTGGTTCAACCTCTAATAACAAAAAAAACACACCACTGTTACCCTATCAGTCCTGGTGAAAGTTTGTCGTTAACTTTGCGTTACCTTGCGAGTGGCGACTCAAAGACCGACCAGCATAGCCTATAATTACTTAATGCATAAGTCAACCATTTCTGTAATTATAAAAGAAACGTGTGAACCATTATGGCGTAGCCTTAAAGATTATATTAAACAGCCATCACAATCCATTGATTTTAAAGATATTGCTGATACCTTTTAGAGGCTGTGGCAGTTTCCCAACTGCATAGGCGCTCTGGATGGGAAACATGTTGCCATAGAGGCACATCCAATAGGTCTTTATATTACAACTATAAAGGTTTATTTTCAATTGTACTCATGGCAATTGCTGATGCAAATTATAAGTTCACAATCGTTCACAGTAGAAATACAGATAAATAACACATTATGATTATAATAGTCACAACGCCAAACATGCTAAGCCCATCTTATCATCAATATGAAACCTACACCTACACGTACATGGTGTTACTGCACCAATATGAACAACCTCTCCTACTATAAACCCTATGGACTTCTCCATACGGCGACTGGCAATACCAAGCTCAACCCTGCAAATCTCCACGACCAATCCTTTTTTTACAGCCTACTGTTGAGCGCTGTTCTATTCTAGGTAACGCAACTAAATTAAAAGAGACTACCCAGTTTACGCGTGTATTTGTCAAACCTGATATGCATCTATAAATCTGCGCCAAGATTTCACGCTTAAGGAAAACCGATGAAAATGCCAAACTGGAAAACGTGGGTCACAATATCCGATATGACCATATACGGAGGTGTGTCCTGCGTTGTGATTTGGTTATTGATTCATTTAACCCACATTTTTAATATGATCCCATAGAACCCAATTAAACTTACTCTCTTGGAACGCTTGCCGCATTCGGGAGAAGCTCGATTCAAACATAGGATTTTTTCATAACTTCGATTTAGTCTCTATTCAAGAGAGACAAACGCCCATAGCTATTAATGTAGCCGGCTTCCAATCAGTGCGTTGTGCATCGTGGAGGTGTTGTATTACTTTGTAAGAAATACTTAGCCCCGCAACTTATATGTAAACCTACTGTACAGATGTCCGCCATGATAGTATCTTGTTTCAGGCTTTTGGTTCGGGTGTCTGTATATCCTACCTCCTGACTCGCGTTATTTTAATCCAGTTGCCTGGAGAGACATACAAGCTAGAATTTTAAGTAGAACCAACCAGTACATATTTATTATATTTGGTGATATAAATTCTAGCATAGCCTTAGTTACCTGAGTTTCTCGTCTGGCTTAAACTTAGAGAGTTCTCTAACATATTCTCGAAGCAATAATTAATATAAAAATATATTGTAACTGGATAGATTTTTAGTGTCCACCCCAATGTTATCAAATATTATGTATTTTAATGTCTGAAATCAAAGGTCATGGCCCTCTGACCATACAGCTATTTGTGCCAGTGTAAATTTAGACAATGTGTACTCTTAACAGAGTTTGTTAAGCATTCCTTCCTGTTAAGAAGCTCGTATTTCGAGTCTCAAGGGGGTCTGTAAACCTTGTGCAACCCTGACACAGGCAGCACGCCTGTGTTACAATGGCCAATTTTACATCTAAACTAAATATACTTTACAATGACGCAGTTAATTGTATCAACAAAACCCCATTAGATATAAGTTCTACCGCTACTACTATTATTGGCCACCTATATACTGCAGCGAAACCAAAGTCGAATAAACTGAACCATAGGGGGCATGGGTTGGGTCAGTCCTACTTACCCAATAACATCATCGCTCAATACAAAGAATGGGATATTTTGGTCCAAAGTGCATCTCACGATGTAATATGGAAAAAAGTTAACTGGAAAGGGGAAGTGAGTCTGGGCCCAACGGATAACCCAGACCCATCAGAATCTGAGTTCAAGGAACATTTTCAAAAACTTCTCAGAGGGAGGTTCATAGACGCAGATACTGCAGAAGTGTCGCTCACTGAGGATGAGACAAATGATAGACAAAACACTGACCTAGACGGGCCTATTACGGAATCGGAATTTCGTGATACTGTAAATAATCTGAAACTCAATAAGGCCCCCAGGGCCCGAAGGGTTTCCTTGCAGGCATTTCAGAGCCTTACCAACTTTGTGGGTTATCTTACTAGTTACGCTGTTAAATTGTATTTTCTTCAGGGGCCATTTTCCGAATTCATGGGATGCAAGTCGCCTTATCACTGTATTTAAACGAGGTGTAAGAAATTTATACTCCATTTTCGTGGTATTAGTGTACTAATTTCCATCACGAAAATTTATGATGCTATTTCGTGCCGCCGTATACAAGCTTGGCGTTTACCAAGCTGTGAGCAGGCAGGATCATTAAAGGGAAGGGGCTGCCTAGAGCACATACTTACCATCTGCTAACTGATTACCCGATTTTCAAACAACAATCCCTATTTATTATTTTTTATAGAATTTCTTACTGCCTATGACCGTGTTCTGAGACAGAAGTTATTTGATTTACTTAAACGTATGGGTTCTAGTTCCATTATGTTGCCTGCTTTTTGGCTGCCGACAATAAGACCAAGTAAGATACCGGTACTAGACCTATACAGTTTTTATCTTTGGAGTCAGAATACATCCAGAGAGCATAATGTCACCGCTCTTAATCTCCACAGTTGTCATCGTTCTGGGCCGTTTCGTTGTGGCAGAACCATCCGATCCGTGGGGTAACCCTGCAACCCACCCAATACCCGTATTGGACTGGTTTGCCAAACACCCTGTCGCTACCGTTTCGAACTGCTGCGCTGAATCGACGGAGATGTGGTAGACGAGTGGATTTAGCCTCTACTGCTCTTGTCGGGGAAGAAGATCTTGGGTCTCCTCTCCACGAACTAGAGGCCTAATCGCCAAACTCTGTCTTCTGTCTCTGGCTGGGGATATTGAGACCAACCCAGGACCCAGCAGGATGCGGGCCCCAAAGATCAACTGTCCCGTCTGCAACGAGGAACAAACTCTCGGAGTAATATCGTCCAATGTGAGAGTTGTGATACATTTGTACATTTAAAATGTTACCGTAGGAAAAGCAGTAATTTATTCTCCACCAGAAACCATCTTGAGCCAAGTTTTCTCTGCAATAGCTGTATTTTTACCAAACTTCCCTTTCATGATACTATTTTAGAATCAGAAACCGACGATTCATTCCTCACATCGCCTCTGCAAACTCCAAGTGATGCTGAGAGTGAAACTTTTAAATTTTTTAAGAAAAAAGGTCTACATTTTTTGCATTTAAATGCACGATCTCTGCTTCCCAAACTTTCCGAAATTCGTATTTTAATCAATAAATCCAACCCAGCAGTTTTAACAATCTCTGAAACTTGGCTCGATGGTAGCGTTTCTGATGGAGAAATTTATATTGATAATTACGTAGTTTTATGTAAGGATAGGGACAGACACGGTGGTGGTGTCTGTACTTACATTCGATGTGATTTACCTTTTAATCGTAGGGAAGATTTAGAGACTTGTGACGAAGTTTACTGGTGGAACTTTTACTTCCTAAAACTAAACCTATTTTAATCGGTACTTTATATCGGCCCCCTAAACAATCAGATTTTCGCAAAATTTTGAAAATACAATTTTATGTAATCTTAGGTCAGACTGTGAAATATATTTCTTAGGTGATTTTAATATCTGTCACCATCACAAAGCATCCCCCCATCTGTAAACAGTACCACAGTATTTTTAATTTGTTTGGTTTAAAACAAATTATTCGAGATTCTACCAGAATTACCAGTAAAACTTCTACTTTACTAGATCACATCCTTTGTAATAATACCAATGTTATTTCTCAATCTGGGGTTTTACCTATAGGTGTAAGCGATCATTTTATAGTTTTTTGCACAAGAAAGACACAAAAATCTTTTTTCGGGAATCATAATACAGTAACAGTTAGGTCTATGAAAAATTACAGCAAGGAACGCTTTTTAAGTTTGTTAGTTAATTCTGACTGGGAACCCTGTTTTAAGGCCGCTGACATTAACCTTGCATACACTGTTTTTAAAGATATATTTCTAAAGGCACTTAATACTGTAGCACCAATTAAAGAAATTAGTCTTAAACAACGCACGGAGCCCTGGATGACCTCGGGTATTCTTAGTAAAATCAGAGAAAGAGATAACTATTTGTATAAATTTAGGAAATACCGTGTTTTAGCTGATTATAATAATTACTGCAAATATAGAAACCTTGTCCAACGGGAAATAAAAAAAGCGAAATCTGAATATTTATACAACAAAATAAGTGAGAATAAAGATAATCCTAAAAGTCTATGGTCTACCCTAAAATCTTTAGGTTATAAAAACCTTAAATCTAAATCGAATATTGTTCTGCAAGATAACGGTGAGCTGATTCATGATCAGACTCTAGTTAGTAATTTATTTAATCATTATTTTACTAATGTTGCCTCTAATTTAGTTAAGAAGTTACCGTTATCAAGTAATAAATATAGTATAGGGTCCGAAACTCTAAATAATTTTTATTTAGAAAAGTTACAAAATTCAGAAAAGTTATTTTTAAAACCCATTTCTGAGGATTTCGTTTTTCAAAATCTACTTAGCCTATCAGCCTCAAAAAGTACCGGTCAAGACCTAATACCTGCCCGTTTTCTTAAGGATGGTGCTGAAGTACTTAAAGTGCCTATTACTTTCATTATTAATTACTCTATCGTAGATAATGTAGTACCAGACGAACTGAAATTAGCTAAGGTTGTTCCTCTGTATAAAAATAATAGTAAAGTAGAACCCTGTAATTACAGACCTGTTAGTATCTTAAGTATTGTATCTAAAATTCTAGAACGTTCTGTTTTTCTACAGCTGGAAGCACATCTTAGTAGGCTAAATCTGATGTATGAACTTCATCAGTCTGGTTTTCGTAAATCATGTTCTACAGACACCTGCCTTATTAACTTAACTGATACAATTAGATGTAATAACACGTAATTAATAACACATGTAATTTTATATAGATTAATGTCCATCGGTATTGGTGGCAATATTTTATTTATTTTATTTTATTTAATATTTTTATTAATAGTAACATAGAAGAGGTGAAAACCTCGGGTATTGGTGTTAAATTTGGTGATCTATTAGTATTATTTTGGTGTATGTTGATGATATAGCCTTGTTCGCGGCAGACGAAAATGACTTACAACAATTGTCTAGTTACCTGTGGTGTACCGCAAGGTAGTATATTAGGTCCTCTGCTTTTTGTATGCTATGTAAATGATATGATAAGTAGTATAGATCCCGATTTTAAACTCATTTTATATGCCGACGACAGTGCTCTTATTTTCTCTCATAAAGATCCTATCCATATTTCCCAAAAGTTAGATGCAGTTCTAGAATCCTGTAATGAGTGGTTGGTTGATAATAAGCTATCCATTCACTACGGTAACACTGAAAGTATTTTGTTTGGTTCCAAAAGAAAGTTAAAGAAGGTAACTAAGTTTGAAGTCACTAGTAATGGACATAAGATTTAAAATAAAAAGGAAGTTAAATATTTAGGCGCCACATTGGATAACTGCTTATCAGGAGAAAGCATAGTAAAAAATATTTTCTCGAAAGTTAACAGTAGGCTTAGGTTTCAATACAGAAATAAAAATAGTTTGAACACCGACTCCCGCAAGTTACTTTGCTCTTCTTTAATACAGTGTCGCATGGACTATGCGTGCTCTTCTTGGTATGAAGGCTTAAGCAAACAGCTTAAATGTAAATTACAAGTAGCTCAGAATAAAGTAGTACGATTTATTAAAGACTACAAACCTAGGCACCACCTAACTCCAGATGACTTTTCTGAATCTGGACTACTTAACTTAGATAGTAGAGTTAAGCAGCTACGCCTTAACCATGTGCATAAAGTGTATAATGGTAAATGTCCCAATTACCTAAAACAAAAATTCAACAGAGTACGCGATACACACTCTTACAGTACCAGAGCTAGATCGGCGATACCGATAAGGCTTCATTAATTGATTGAGTAATAGTAATAGAATTGATTTTCCCCTACTGGAGAGCCCTCCTGGTGAGGTTACACATTTGCCACAGTTAGCAACAGCTGTACGCCCGAGAATAGGAAGATTATTCTATTCTTCCGCTGTTCGCGGGGGTTTAGCAGTGGTCGGCGGACTTTAGCGGGAAGACTACTGAGTAACATTAGACCGGTAGTTGAGACCGCGTTTAGATCGGCTCGACTTTTAAGACCTTCGAACACCTGGGTTTAAGTGCATTCAGCGAAGAGTATCTAGACTCTCGAGATCCGAAGTGAGAACATTTGTGGATTCGGTTCATATCTCTACAGCTTTTCTGGACCACAAAAGACGGTTATCCAATGTCCCTATAGAGCCAAAAATATATATAATATTTTAAAAGACGAATCATTAAATTTCAGATATTGGAATTAAATATTAATAGATAGATCTAAAATATGTGATAAATTACTGCATGTAGGCAGGCCTCTAGTAAGTTTATTTTTGTGATTTCAAAAAGTATATTTTTATATGTGCAGAAGGAAGATAGGTTAATTGTCCTAACATTTTTAGTTTTCTCAATGTCGTGCAGTTTCAATGGAGTATCACATTTAAACCTGAAATCATGTGTAGAGGAAGGGGGGGGGGGGGGTATGAATAACATTTTTAATGCATTAATTAAGGTGGTAGATGTCAATAGTTATTTGACAAGTGGCTGAACTGGTTAGCGCTACTGATGAGGCCTGATAGGCTGAAACGTACGTATAGCGCTGGTACAACCCCCGGTGACGCACTTTCTCATTTTTTCCATTTCTGAACAAAACCATAATATTAAATAGTTATTTAAACTGCTACCTGGCAGTTAAATCTCGTCAAGTTTGAAGGTGGAGGAATCATCATCACATTACATGTAAACAGCAAAAACTTCCTTTATTCATATTTTTGTATTTTAAATCTGTGAAAGAGTTTTAAATAACTTTGATTAAAAAGTTATTCCAATTTTATTAAAATTTAAAATTTTTTTTTAATTAAAAATAAATAAATCCGGGATGACTTTTTATTATTGACGACTATTATTAAAACATAATAAACAAGTTATACTTTCAAATAAATTTATAATAATTGTGATAAAAAATTTAATCACGTGACCAACTGCGAATCTTTGACCAACCAATAGCATGCACCCATTAAAATCGGGACGGGACAGTTTGTTGTGATCCTGAGAAAAAAAAACGATCGAATTTACTTATATACTTCTTACTGCCTTTCTAAAACGAGCCCGTTTGAAATATGAGAGATTAACAAGGAACAATGCATGCAACCTTGGTCCAAGGGCGCCCTATCTTAGAGAAAACAGCTGCTTTTAGTAGGGGGCAAAATTATTCATTAATGTCAATATGTTTATGAAAAATGTTATTATTAATTACACTCACAAATAAAGACACCCCATTCCCCCTAAATTTAAGTTACAAGGTAAAACCACAATGATTATCTAAAATTACACATAATAGAATAACTGATTCACTGATGCACCGTCTACAGTGCTTGTTGACTAATAAATCAAATAAGGTAAATGTGACAATAAGTAGTGTGTACACTATTATTCTTCTGCCATAATATGGTTGAACTAGGCAGGTTGAATATATTATATTCAACTGCTACACACACTAGATATGGGTCAATACAATTTGAGTAAAGCACTTAATTCTGCATTAGCACCGGAATCATATCGCACACTTAACAATAACAAATTATTATTTTCGTATTGGTTTTGATACAAGGTTTGGTTTACCAGATTTCATATCACCTGCAAGTTTCTATAGCGCGCGGTGTGATTTAAGTCAAGACTGTAGTGGCAGTGACCAGAAAGTTTCAGATTACATTTCTACAGGGTGATGCTTGGTTAAACCAATGAACCTTATTGGTTATATTAGAAACGCAAATAACGCAATGCATATTATACTTTTATACTGTTATTTAGTGCAGTAAATTCAAAATTAAGACACAATAGCATTAAATGGTACCCATGAATGAATAATAATGGGAACCAGTAAACAACTATTAGTTTACACTATACCAGATTCAACCTTCAATTCCTGCAGTTGAAACATTAGTCTATCTCTAGAGGCCCTTTCAGGTGGCTGGAGTTTTTAAGAACTGCCCCAATATCCACATCAGCAACATCGTCTTCATAATCCAATCGCCAAAGCTATAGTGAACTTCTCCTCACTGGATTCATCACTGCATTCCGGTTCTGCATAAATACTATTATCGACATCGTCCTCACTCGATTCTGCATCGATGGATTCTGCATGATTAGAAGTCGAAGTTGATGTTGTTAGTGGCTGCGGCGAGGTTAGAGGGTGCGGCAAAGTTATAGCGGAGGTCAATGTGTCTATAGTCACTGGTTTTCCAGGAATTACTGGAATTCGTTCCCCGCGTTTCTTTTTTGTGGTTGGTTGTTTTGGCGGCCTTGCAGCTGCCACAAGGAAGTCCGTCACACAATCGTTAAATGTTTCTCAAACCTGATGTTCACCCCAGTATCACATTTGCCAATGCTTTGTATACAAAATATGTGGGTAAAAAAGTTCCATCAGCACTGCCACAGAACATAATGCTGACACACCCCTTTGAGTGTTGAATGTTTCGCTCTACCCGGCGAAGTCCTCTGTGGCATACTACCTTTTTCGCCCCATGTCATCTTTCTGGTTTGTTTCGTCATAATTAAAGGTAAGTAAGATGTTAGCCCTTACCAAAAATAATCAGATAAACACGACATTTAGTGTACCGTTCCGGTTAAAAGTGTTAGTACATGAAAGTGCATATAACCAAGATATTTGATTACTGGTACCGGTAGAGAACAGATTACAAAAACTGCAGTTGCAGTAGTCCTACTGCATAGTGGTGCTGCAGCTGTACTTGCATGGTACTGGTAACACACATCAAATATGAATAACTGATACTTCAGTGTTAAATTGGGTGCTGTAAGGCCCATGAATTCAATAATGATCAATTTCGACCCTGGTATCAATTTCACCCCGGATGACGGTATCAACAATTCTGACAATTTGATAAAGGGTCTTGTGTAAATAATTTAATTATAAACCCATCCATACAATGTGTTTTGACTTTAAGTCAAACGCCTTGGTAATGTTTTTTTTAAGTTTTTTTCATTTTTTTAGTTGTTCGCTGAAAGGTTAATGTGAACAATAATTTAAAAATTTTAATATTTATTACCAATACTTTCCCATATTTTTCCTTTTCATGAACGTATGCATGTATAAACTCTGAATTACTCATTCATAAGATCAAGCCATTAAAATCTTAAGTTAATTTACACAAAACATGATTTTAGCGATAGAAAGTTCAACCATATCACGACAGGTGTGTTGTGCATAGTGAAATAAACATCAATGTATAATAATTAACAAAATTAATGTGTAACATTTAATCTATTTATAACAATAAAACTAATAATTGCATTACTATTTCAGAAATCTCCAGGAATAACACCTTTTTGTCTATTCTGGACAGCAGTAGAGCCAATGCTGCATTTTGGCAGCCACTTCTGGCTCTTACTTAGAAGAAGAAATCATATCCATTGATGGTACAATAAACCAGGAACTACTACTAAATGTTGATTGGATACGATACAATACTCACACTTAAACATTTAGACTTTGACTATAATTAAATTTAAGTAAAGTTGATGTTTTGTTCGTTACCATGCAGTTACTCATTATATCAAATACATTAAACTATAATTAACAAAATGAAATAAACTATTTAATCTATTATAAGAAAATTACGATCTATTTATAAAATATGCTTTGTAAACCATCTGCATTGGCTCGGCAAAAGATAGGGGAAAAAAACAACATAAAGCTTGAGAATAATTATAATCGCTGACTAGCAGAAATGTGATTGGCCCAAGTTTGTAGTGTTGCTTCTTCTCAGTGGGTAAGTCTCTTATAGATATGGGTAATTACTTATATTTATATCAGGTAGTTACTATATTATACTGGGCGAGTTATATATTTTGTGCAACAAATTCCGATCTAAACCATTATTGATTTTTCTGAGGCATATATAAAATATAAGTACTTTATTATTATTACCTTTATGAGATGTAAATAGTATACTGGCCAATAAACTTTTTTTTTCATGTTTTAAATTCGTGTTTGTAGTAAGTCAGAATAGGCGATGTTCCCCATTTGAACCCCGTTGCTATGCAAATTTGCTATGCGAACCAGAAAATGAAAATATTATTTGCATAGATCCTTATATTTGTTATAATCTATAATATGATTGGTGGAGGGGTTTTCCATTCTGTATATTGAGCCTAGGCCTAACAGTGAAAAATAGGGCTACCGGTACAGTACTAACTGACAGTAGAGTGAGTGTTGTTGGATATTGAAATACTGAAATATACCTACAATATACATATACCTGTAAATTACGGTCTGAATATTGCATTTTTTATACTTATGTAACTTTAGAAACAATGGCGATGAGGATGGAGTTCTGGAGCAACACTCAGACCTGTGAACGACTAGATACAGATACATACTAGAACTCTCATGTTGATTAGCCTAAGCTGCTAGGTCAACCTAAAGGACGCGTATTTAATTAGGCCTACCGGTAGTATACACATAATGCCTTTAACTGTGGAAAATTTATCTTGCGACTCCCTCAAAGAAATTTGAGAGTACAATGGGTTGCCTTGTTCAGGGAAGAACAAGGCTGAGTTGACAGCAATAATTGAAACGTACATGAGGGATGGTAATTAAAGTTTGGAGGAATTATTAGGCTTTCTGGTAAAGTCGATACCGGTACGCAGGTTGCACAGTCATTAAATTTAGATGAGCCAGAGATGTTTGATATGTGTGAAGGTGGCTGTGGACGGCATTGGGTAGCATACACTAAAGATTTTGATAATTATTTAGTAGCCTCAGGTCCTTCAATACAATCGGATGAACAAAAGATAGCACTGTTTAAACACTGCGCTGGCCATGATATGCATAGATTAGTTGAGACATTAAATGGAGCATGAGAGTAATTATATTGCAAAGATACGAACGAATTATTACCAATAGATTTTGTCCTATTGATACCTCACTGTTTGAGGAATTTCTAGTTCGCACTATGTAAATACAGAGGGGAGATGAAGTAGTTTAACTGGTTATCATAGGAATGTGGGTGGGAATGGTACAAAGACTTACAAGTGTAGGTACTGCTGCTTGGCGCATGGGATGAGACGAGATTTGTGCCCTGCTTTTAGATAGATAGATAGATTTATTTATACATTATGTAAAAACAATAACAAATACACCAAACAATGTACCAGTATAACATATTATATATATTATGTCATATTATATAGTATAGTATATATAGTATAGTATATAGTGATTACCCCTAAAGCTTTGCAGCTTATTTCCAAGGGGGTCCTTTATGTTACTTGGTTACAAATACAATATTACATTACACTAACCTAAAACCAATATAAAACGTAATTACACTATGTACATGTACAACTTTACCGAGAGCGTGACAATGCCCGACTCAACGATAAAGATGTAATGTACAGAACAATTTATTATAAAACGTAATTACAGTATAAATAGTAAATAATTAATAAACTAATAAACTAAAATTGGTTGTCATGGTCAGAACCATTTTTAAGGTGTTGTACAAATACGCATCGATCTACAACATCTCTACTTCTACTACTACGATCAGCATGCTGCATTGCAGCTGCATTATATATATATTAACAATTCTGTGCCGGCTCGTCGACAAAATTGCGCCGCAAAAACTCCCTATCACCCATGACATTTGCTAGATCATCCGCATCTTCAAGGCAAATGTCCTTTAAGATGCATCTCAAGAAAGTCATGGGATGTCCACCCATGCTTATTCGCTCCATGGGGCTGCCAAAGCATAAGATTATGCATTGGCTGGTCCTCATGGTGAAAGCAATGTCCTGCAAAGTGGAGGCAGTACCTTTCAAGTGTCAAGCTAGGGGAGACTAAATCCAATGTTGTATAGAGTCTGATTGTAGATGTGTTCATTGTACTCGACACAATTAACCCAGCATATCATTCTTGAGAAAATGCCATCCAGAGATTAGGTATCCTATGCAGTTAGAGCCCAGCATGGAATCCCATATAAGAGTACTGGTACTACTAGACTACTGCCATAAATAATCAAACGTTAAGGTTCCATTTTATTCTATGTGACTTCCAAATCCTGGAAGACTACGCCTCCCTTACCTTCCCCTTACGTATCCAAAGGTCTTCAACTGACTTTTTGATCCATGATCCCAAGTAGCAGAAGTCATCCACAGGTTCAAGAAAGCCGTCCCTAGATCTTATGTATGCTATGCCCTTACAATCAGACATTTCTTGATTGCTGTCTAGGTTCACTGTCATGATTTTGGTCTTCTTGGAATTTACAAAAACACCACCACTAGAAGCAACCTGCTCCGATGAGCAAAGGAGCCTTTGGGCTCCATCTAGTGATTCTGAGTCTCTCTATTCTGAGATCTCTAGTTATTCTAGTTTATCAGCAAATTCTAGATCCATAAGGTACATTGCTGGATTTCCTCTACTTCTTGTGCCAGTAGGGGGTGTTACAATCACCCCATATTTATTAAGATGGTTTAACGACATGCATAGAACATAATCAAGCACAAGTATGAATAAGAATGGTGCAAGTGTGTCACCCTGAAGGATTCCCCATAAGACTTCGAATGGATCTGTGTCACCATCAGCATTAGACACAAATGTGGTGGAACCATCGTACAGTGAATCATACTGCAATAATTTCCAGTATGCTAAACATTGCATCATTGTATCAACATAAACATTGCCTACAAAACTAACACATCTCATTGGCCTGTCATGGTCCATACAGCTTAATCTAACAGGTGCTGCCCTCCCATTGGTTGCCATACTACATCACCCCATAAACCTGCCTCCCCCTGACCTTGTTGGCCTTGACTCAAGGGTGGATTGGTCCACTTCCCGGCTGACCCTATTGCTTCATCCCTTGGTTAGTTTGCCTTATTGGATATACCTCGGTTGCCAACTTGATAAATTGGCAAGCCCCCATTTTATAGGTTGGAAATGCTTAGCAGACTAGATCCGCTAACACTCCCCCCATGCTATCTTCCTGGTTGGAAGATAGCATCTACCACAAAGGGCGCTCCATTCCAGGGATTCCGATCTAGTAATGGATGTGGGGTGGGACTATCTTCTCTGGGATCAGTCTCCCAAGCTAATCCCCCTGGGTCTGATCTCTCTACCCATCCTTGGCGCTCCTGCAACCTATGGTTCACCAAGGCATGCAGTGTCTCTATTTTAGACCATCGCCTCTCACTGTTGGATCCGATCCACCGGGCCCCAATTTCCTCATTTCCCATTAGTCCCATAGGACTCATCATCATCCCCGACTCGCTGTTTACTTATCTGATTTGGGACTTCCTCTTCCCAATCGTCTTTAAGTTTATACACTTTCATCAGAATTTGCTTTCCCATGACTAGTTCTGCCCACTCGCCAGCTCCAAAATTGGAGCACACTCACTCTGTTACCTGATTATATCAATCCTAATCAGCCTGACGAATCAGTGTACCCTAATGTTGAGGAGATGTTTCACGGCGAGCAGGGGCTGGAGCCGGAGGTTCGTTCTCTTTCTGTCCCAAATACCGATGCCAGTAAGGGTGGGCCTAGAGGTCGATTGGAAGTTGCTGCCACTGGCTAAAGGGCCGTGAACATGAACATTGTCAAAATATTGATAACTTTGAAATCATTCTTCTTCCTTTTCTTTTGCTATAGTCGAAAAAAATTATTTTCACCAGTTAACTATCTAATGCAATGATCATATGTTATTTCAAATCAACAGATATTAAATGAAACCCATAGCTACGCAAATTATATCCATTGCTATGTTTGGGGTCTGTAAAAAATTTGCCCCATGGTGAAAATTTTGAGGGAATTTTTTTGAATGACTACTCAACAAACAGCTTCAGATAAACCAACAACGAATTAAATCGGAATTTGTGGACAAAACCTCAATCTTTGAATACTTTTGCCTAGCCTATTATATTATAAGTCCACACCAAAAAACCAGCAACATTATATACATAATGGTCTTCGGGTTAAATATATATTATATATTCCAATAGACTCAAATTATATATCAGGAATAATTATGAGTGAATTAGAAGTTATTCTTCAGTACTGGTACCGGTTACTGACATTTCATTACTCGTTTTATTGGTAGAATCAAAATTTTTACGACGGCCTTTTTCCAACTGTCAATGAATAATACCATCAAATAAAAGTTTAGGGCGAATACAATGGACAATATGTCACTAAATATTAGGTAAATGTACAGGACCTTTAGCCACCAGTAATAATTAACTACGTCTTCCAGAACAGCTTTACCCTTATCTTCTCTCTTCTTTGCAGCAACATCAAACCCAACAGTTTGAATTATAAAATATATATCCAATATTAGCAACTTTAAGGCAGTCATTGATGTAATTGTCACCATCATATAAACAAGACTCTGATCTTTCTTCATTCTTTCTATATTTTTTATGTGTGTTTGTGCAAATTTCTTCACTTTAATAACGACAGCAGAACTAAATATTATAATAAGTGAAAGATGAATGAACTGTTTGATGGGTATATAATAGTTCGTAATGATTTCCTGCACACTGGCTCCATCTTCTTCTTTGGCTATCCATGTACCAGAAGCAGCATTAAAAGTGAAAGTCTGCGTGTTGTAATAGCCAGTAATGATAATTGCTTCGAATCCGAGCAAACATAGCGCTGATATAAAAATTAATTTGTACTGGTGGCGACTGATGGATTTATACTTGATTGGTAGATAAACTGCGCCAAAGCGATCTATCGCCATCAGGATTGAAGTCCAGCAGCCGAGGTCTTGGGCAATCCTGGCGAAGGCGCCGCTGTAAGCGTGAAGGAAAGCGTGGAACCAAGTAGGGCAATTATCCAAAACAAATTTAATGGTGTTGTCTACACAAATATAATCGTAATTTGCGCCAATCCTCACTAATTCAGCAATCAATATGAAACTCTCCATAACTCCATCCATGCATAAAAGTTTGTAGAACAATGTGTTGAATTGTTTGTTCTTGGCGACAACGATGAAGGTGAGAATATAACCAATGATGCCCAGGACTATGTAGGTGATTGTGTAAGGTAAAATTATAACAGAATAAATAAATGTACGTAATTCTCGAAATTTATTGTCATTTTCATAAATTCCTTCCAACAACCTGTCATCGATATTCGAGTAACCGTAATTTGCAGAACTGAAATTCAATGAACTATCTCCCATGATAATATAGTTTGTCTTTAATGATGTTTTACATTATTTCAGTTCTTTTATATTAACTTAGACTGTATTGGATATTAAATTACAAATCGGCCAAATAAACAGTTTAAAATATTTAATAATATCTTGAGTTGTAGATGAGGTAGAAATAGAGAGTAGGGTATATTATGTAGTCCTATGTATTAACATTTTTAAATTTCAATAAATCAATTGCACCAAATTCACAAGAATAAAGATAACTTTTTACTTTACTTCACTTTACTTTACTTTCTACTTTACTTTTACTTTACATTTGACTCCTAATTCATCAAGTACATATTTTTATCATTCATACATTACTTTCAATACATTGCTGCAATACAGCTGCATAGACCCTCTTACTAGGGCAACTCTGGTCCTGTAACTAGGACCCCCTTCGTTCTGGAATAAGGATGCCCTTGGTCCTGGATTAAGGACCAATATACTTGGCTGCAGGGGTATATGGCCTGACCAGGCAGATGGTGATCTACCAATGGCTGGTCAGGAGTAGAGTGTTCTCATATCCACTCTGAGTGCACTTCACTGCGACCTGCACCTGGCAGCAGGGGTACAGGGCATGACCCAGCAGATGAGCTGCAACAGCCAATGGTGGGTCATGTGCGCCAGAGTAGATATGGGTGATGGGCCTCATATCTGACTCCATTGCGACACCCACCCTGCGGAATGGCAAACCATGGTGTTGTATTTGCCCCGAGAGCTGACTCGGCAAAAAAGCACCCCCCAACCCCCACTATGGATTACATTAGTAATGCGGAGGTCCGGCCACTAGAGGCCAGTGGAATTACCGGACATAATCGGCCTCACAGGCGTCAGTTATCTCCTGACCGACTGCCTGTCTCACCCCCTACTGGAGAGAGAGCAGCCAACAATTCTTTGAGTCCCTTTCCTGATGACCTTTCTGGCCCAATTGCAATGCAGCATTGGACAAAATAGACAGGCTATCTACAATCTATAAGAGGCTACAGATGGAGTGGATCAGCATGCATTCTTAACATTCCTGTTAACTTTAATGCAAGTCTGCATCAATCACCTACATCGCCCTGGGTCTATAGCAATAGTGTTAACCGAAATTCTGTCCATCTTCAGGATTTTATCTCTGGAAATGGATTGTTTTCGGCTGGAACCCAGTTCAAGAAGCGAACTGGAAAGCTATGGACTCATAGTGGACCCAGTGGTCACAAGTCCCAGATAGACCATATTCTGTTTCGTAGGAAATACAGGAGCTCTATACAAGACTGTAATGCATTTACACTTCGACCCTTCTCCAGTGATCACCGCCTTATTGTGGCCAAGGTAAGACTTAGTCTGCGTGCTAGCAGAATAACGAAATCTGCCTTGCCGCGACATGACTGGTCCTCTCTGTTGCAACAGCCAGGTGTGAGATCCAGCTTCACACTACAGCTGAGCAACAGGTATGAGGCTCTTGCATCTGAGGCGGCAGATCACTGTGAGGGCTATATTGCCTTTACAGAAGCAGTTACGTTAGCAGCTGCAGAAACAGTTCCTGTATACCCTCGAAACAGGAAAAGGACCCCCTGGACTGACAACAAAATTCAGAAGTGCCGAAATGATCAAACAGACTACAGCGGCCAAGAATGCAATTAAGGCTGCATCTAGGTCCCTGAACAGGCAGTACTCTGTTAATCTACAGGAGCTAATAAACCAACAGGTTGATGCCATCAATGATGCTGACGACAGCAGGCAATCATCCCAGGCATGGAAATCGATCAACTTGCTTACTGGGCGGAAAAGCCAATCAACCACCAAGGTTAAGGCTGAATCACCAGCCGATCGCCTCAATGGTTGGAAAGCCCACTTTGAAAAGCTCCTCAATAATGACAGGGTATTGCCTGATAACTTTATAGAAGTAAAAGTGTCTGAGTCTGTACTCCCAGATATTCCCATTGGCGATATCTCCTTAGCAGAAGTGAAGGCTGCTGCAAAGAGCATTAAGACCAATCGTGCCAGTGGAGTAGATGGTGTTCCCCCTGAGGTCTTTAAAATACCTGAGTGTTTAAAGCTCATCTATCCCATCATAGTAGACATGTACCGAACAACAAGAGTCCCACAAGAAATGAAAACAAATAAGTTGGTGCCAGTTCCCAAGAAGGGCAACTTAACACTCTATGGTTCTTTTCGGGGAATCTCATTGATCTCAATTGCTGCAAAGCTATACAATAGGATTCTATTAAATCGCATCAGGGATCCCATTGAGAGACTGCTCTGTGGAAATCAGAATGGGTTCCGTAAAGGTCGTGGGACCATGGAGCCCATTTTGGCACTTAGAAGGATAATTGAAGAATTAACCAAAAAGAAAGACAGGCATCTGGCTGTTGTCTTTGTTGACTTCTTCAAGGCCTTTGATTCAGTCTCTCGCTCACGTATGTCCAGCATACTTTCATTATATGGGATTCCTGATGAAATTATTGCAGCAATAAGATCAGTATACGATGGTTCGACAACATTTGTGTCTACTGTTGACGGTGACACAGAACCATTTGAAGTGTTATGGGGCGTCCTCCAAGGAGACACACTTGCACCATTCTTGTTCATTATTGTGGTTGACTATGTTCTACGCATGTCCTTAGATCTCATAATCATCATAATGACTTAGGAGTACTCTCAGAATCACTAGAGGGAGCCCAACAGCTCCTCAGCTCATTAGAACATGCTGCTTCTAGTGTTGGTTTTTTTATTAACTCCAGAAAGACCAAAATTTTGACAGTTAACTTTGAAAGTCCTCAGCAAGTCTCTGATCGGATGAGCATAAGCTCAAAGGATGGTATGCTTGAGCATGTGGACGACTTCTGTTACCTGGGATCATGGATCCGGAAGTCAGGTGAGGACCTTCGAATACGTAAGGGAAAGGCATGGGCAGCCTTGAATAGGCTTTCGAGGATTTGGAAGTCACCGAGAATTAATCGGAAACTTAAGGTCCGATTATTTAGAGCAGCAGTAGTTCCAGTACTCCTCTACGGGAGTCCATGCTGGGCTCTAACTGCTGAGGACACCAAATCTCTGGATGGCACATTCACAAGAATGCTACGCCGGGTTCATTGTGTCAAGTACAGTGCACACATCTCCAACCAGACACTATATAACACTGGAGGTGTCTCATTGGTTCCCCCAAGATTGACACTAGAACGAAATCGCCTCCGCTTTGCAGGACATTGCTTTCGCCGTGAGGACCAGCCAGTGCATAATCTTGTACTTTGGCAGCCTCATGGAGTGAATAAGCATAGTGAACAGCCCACGACTTTCTTGAGACGCATCTTAAAGGACACTGGCCTTGAAGATGCGGATGATCTAGCAAATGTCATGGGTGATAGGGAGTTATGGCGGTGCAATTTTGTTGACAAGCCGGCACAGCATTCTTAAAAATGCAGCTGCAATGCAGCATGCCGATCCTAGTAGTAGTAGTTCAATACATTTATTTTAATTTAGCAGTATATTTGTATTGATAAGATCGTTCATTAAAATTCATTGCTACTACTATATTGGCAGGCCTTACATGACAGAGCAGATCATAATTTGTGTCTATCCTGGGGTAAATAAATGCTTGGAAAATGTGTTTTTAAACTGTTTATTGAAAACACTTTTTGATTATTATTCATAACAATAAATATAATATTAAAAATATGATGAATTCACTATAATCAATATTCAAATTTCCTGCTGGCTGCACTTCTAACCTACGTGTCCCACATATCACATTCTGTCGGTGATGTTCCCTAGGCAATGTCCGGCTCATTAGTGTTTGCTTCTGTGTTGATGCTGTACTTGTCATCATGTGAAGTGTCATCTCTTCTTGCATTAATCGAAATACTATTGATCTACTCAACCTGTGTTTCTAGGCATTAAATGATGACAGAAGAAGTTCTATCAATATTTGGTTTCGTTGTTTCTATATTTGCATAACAGCAATATATTAATTAGTACTTGGATTACTGAAAATATTCCTTTCATAGAGCAAAAATAAGTCACTAGAAACATGTCATAGAAAGTTTAAGACTAAAACCATCGAATTTGACAGGTCACATGCTTTTTCAAATAGCTTACTATACATTATTGTTGTTAAGAATCGCCCATACATATTATTATTAGTATTACAATGTTATTATAAATATTATTATTATAAAGTTGCAAAATACATATATATAATATTGTCTGTCAACTCCTATTGGAAAATATCAATATGAATAAAAAATCACGAGTTGAAAAATATCATAAAAAGTATAGGCATGGGATCAAACCTGGAACTCTCCAGCTAGAAGAAACGTGAGTTACCACACTAGCTAGCTAGTTGGTAGTTGTTGACAGCATTGTAATGAGGTGGGGCGGTAGCAAGAACATTGCTGGCAAGCATTTCAAAGCCCAACCAACTGAAATTCAATTCCAATTTCCCTCAGAAAAAAATAAAACTCAAATTCCTTTTCATTTTAATTCCATTCACTTCTCATTGATTATGTTAGGATTGTCTTTTTAATATTGGGTGCAACAAAAGGAGCCTCACAGACTGCAGTAGGAGCGTAGGCCATGGATAGGCGGAAGGTAATCACCAACAGTGCAGTTGCCTACTTCAAAGCCGCTTATAGGAGCTGCGACCATAAGCAGTTTACTTCCTCAACTGAAAGATGTCAGAATGAGAATCCTTCAGAAGAGAGAAATTAGGTAAAACAGCTTCCTGCAGTCCCGATCTTTGTGGTCAAAGGAAAACATTTTACATTCCATCCATAGAGGTAATATGCAGGAAATCATAAGAGCTTAGAGAATACCAGAATTAATCCTGCTGATATTGGATTGCTATATTGTGACACAGAAGCTCAGGTACTCTCACCAGATGGTGAAACTGAGTTCTTCTCAATCCTGGTTGGCGTACTAATATGCTAGTATATATACAACTTCTACTGAACAAAGTGGAAAGAGATGCTAATGATTTTATATTGCATATACTGTATATGCTACCAAGAACGAATTCATGACTTTTAATGTTAATAGAATCTTGACCACCATCTATAATAATCAACTAAGGAAGGTCGATGACTTCCAGTACCTTTGATCATGGATAGAGAGTAGCAAAAAGGACATAGAAGTTAGGAAAGCAAAGGCTTGGGTAGCTGTATCAAAAATGGATACTATCTGGAAATCAGATCTCTCCAGGCACCTGAAGACTAAGTTATTTCGAGCCACAGTGGAAAGTGTATTTTTATACGGGGGTGAGACCTGGACACTGACTAAATCACTTGAACAACGAATTGATGGTTGCTACACAAAACTACTAAGGGCAGCCCTAAACATCAGCTGGAGACAACACATGACAAACGCCGAGCTTTATGGTACAATACCACCTGTATCAACCACCCTCCGTGAACGCAGATTACGATTCAGTGGACACTGCTGGCGAAGTAAAGACGAGGTCATACCAGATCTACTTCTCTGGCAACCAACTCATGGAAAGCGTAGTCGTGGACGACCGGCCATAAGATATATAGATCAACTTGAAAGGGATGCTGAACTTGGGAGAAACGAAATTGCGACAACTATGGAGAATCGGGAAGCCTGGAAGGATCTCATTTCCACTGTCCGAGTTCGCTCGACCTAGTTAGTAGTAGTAGTATAAATTAAATAATAATAATTTAATATATATTACATATTATAATTCAGTTACTGTAATAATGTTAATTAATTAATTACTATCACAAATGTAAACTAATCAATTAACATTATTAACTGAATTAAAATTAGTAACTGAATCTAAGAAACTTTTCTTTGTATTGGCTATTTATTATACATAGTATTGATATCTCTATGGATATATTAAGATTTATAAGATTATAATATACAACTTACATTTTTCGATTTTATACACAAAACAACGTGATAATTTAAAATAGTTTGATAATAATTTTGATACAAATTTAATCTTCTTATGGCCCCTTAACACTGGGATAGTGAAGTTATTATTCTGAACGAGCCTAACGATATATTAGGGGTGGGGGCGCCTAAAAGTTAGTATTCAACTGGGTGTTGAGAATCAACGCCTGACATGGATGGTGTATGAAATTAACTATAACCAACATAATAGGTTCCTAATATTAATATCTAAAAATGTCCCAAAACTATGAAATTAAAAAGTTTAAGCTTATTACTATGTGAGATTTCGAATAACCTAGGGTACCATTCAACAAACATTACCAGTAGAATATGTAATGTAAATCTGATTAATTTTTAAATAAAGTTTACATTATATTTATCATTCTAACACCGACATGCTACACAAAGTAAGCGGTTCAGTCAGAAGAAGTAACCCTGACATGGTCACGCCAATTTATTATTGTAGGTTGAGTGGAAAGCTTTGCATTGCTTCCTAATTATCCAGCAAGTTTGATTGGCACGGAAAAAGCTTTTATTCCAGTTACTGTATATTATAATTATTGTACTAATACAATTGACAATTTCACAGTCAACTTTTTATCACTGTATAGATATAGTGATTGGATCTGCCTTGCATGCTGTGTCAATAATATCTTGTAAAATGAAAATATTGTGAGGTTCTGAGGAATGTGATGAGGTAAATAGATAGGTGATTGAATAAAATAATTACTATGACGCTGGCTGATATAACAACATTACCATTTGTATTCCCATTCTCAGCATTTCGTTCAGCTGCCTAATTATGGAGAGGAAACACTACAAAGACATTGTAGGCCAACAACACAATATGCAATCATAAGGAGGAGAGCGCATAATAAATTTATAGGCAATTATATGCAAATAAGCTATCAATATAATATATAATTTCTAATTTATGTTTTAATTTGTTGGAATTGTTGTTGACACACCATTGTATTGGGAAAGGTTGAGATGCTAGGGATAGTGGGTACTGGGTAGGCCTATTGCTATGGTGTCGCTATACTGCTATTCTATGTATTGCTATAATATAGTATCGCGGATAATGCTGTAGCATTGCGCATTGGAAAATTATTGAGCTATTATGAAAAACTCTTACGGTACCGGCATTGGAGGTCCGTTGTCGCTCTAAGTTATTTGTTGATTACGGATGGATTCGCAATGGATTTATGGGGAACTGGCGGGAGTCCGGGAGTACAGCAGTTCATGGAGTTGCGTATACTGTCATTTGTAATTTCAATACACGTGTTTAATATGATATTATGTAATATTATTTAATATAAATAAAATTTAATATAAGATAGAAATGTTAATTTTATCCTCCTGTATTGATGTGATTTTATGGGAAGTGACTTGAGTGATGTCTGTTGCTGAATAATACACTAATGCAGTACGAGCATAGTATATGTTTAAGTCTGAACGTTTTAAGTTGGGCTTACTAACCAACGCTTACACCTATGCCTACGTCTTCACCTACTGGCCCATGCTCAAACAATTAATAAAAAGTTAAATTACTTTGGCAATTACTAAATTTTGTTCAAAAATTCAAACATATAAATAGCAAATCCTGAATACCTGTGCTCAACGTTTTTGAATAAAGGCAACCAATAGAATGACGCCGTGAAATAATGATCTACCAATTAGTGATCTCCATCGAGCTTTGGCTAAATTTGGGAAGAAAGTTATGTAGTGTAGCATAAAGTAGCATAAGTCCATGTTTAGATATTTTGCAATGAATCTTCTCTCTCAGTACCTTAATATCAAATACTCTATGAAGAGAACAATAAATGTAAACTATATATCCTGTATATATATCGATGGAACGGAAATGTTATGTTGTTATGTTAAAAAATAAAGAAAACTATGTAAATAAAGCCTGTTCCCATCCGTCCTGTCGCCTCCAAGATTAGGAAAAGTGTTTCTGCAACAAATTTGCTACCATCAAATGGCAGTAATATTCGGAAAAAGTTCCATCCCAAAGTGTCGTTCGCGTATAGGAAGCGATTACGATTCAAGATTTGGATTGGTTTCTGAAATCGATATTACCGTGTCTGCTCGTAGTGGTACTAGCCGAACAATTACCGATAAGACGCTTCCGTTGCGTGATTTTCTGCAAGAGGATTATTTGTTTTGAAGGTGGAAGCACTGGCGCTTATTTTCGCTGGGGAGTTGCTCCGACTACGTAAGTAAAATAAAGAGGGGGTGTTTAAACTAGCTACACTGTGGAAATGGTGGGGTATTCGGCCCCTCTTTTATTTGTATGTGATGAAATTAGTACTGATTTTTAAAGGATTATTTAATCGAATGATAACACTTTCAAAACATGATGAAGGGATGTGTGATTTATCCTTTTGCGTATCAATACTCTAAAAAGACGGCACACTACCGCCTTTTTCATTGTAAATATTTCATGTGCCACCTTTATATAATTATAAATAGGAAGACAAACTGGTCTAGAAAAGTTAATTTAATATTGTTGAATGGATTCCTATTGGTTTGAGGGTATTTTAAATTACATAATTTATGAAATCGCATGAAATTTAAATTCAATTTAACAAATTTAAATTAAATAATTATGTTACAAATGATTAAGGCGGCAGTGTGCCGCCCATGGGGTTCAAAGGTGAAAGATTTCAATGTCGAAAATGGCTAAAGGCGGCAGTGTGCCGCCTTTTAGGGTAGGATAAGTACATGTAGTAATAATATGGTTATCCTCTTTATATAAAAATCTATGGTACGGTACGATAACAAAATAAATCTTGGTCCGATCAAAAACATTTTTCTTGGTCCTTTGAAGTAAAAAATTATGTAATTTATCTTTGGTACGCAAAGGTTATAGGGGAAAACATTTGGCGCAGCACCTAAAGAGCAATCCGACAATAATGTACATTATTAATAATGTGCCATTATTACTGTAGATAGAACAACATGGAAACGCATCTGTGCAACTTTAGGGTTTGTATATTTTATTAATAAATTAATGTTTGATTTTAATTAATTATTGTGTTTTATAATGAACACTCGTCTGGAACACTTCACTGTATCGTCTATAAATATATGTCCATAATAATTTTCAAATTTCAGTTAATCTTAATTGATTGTTAAGATATTGGCGCATCATATAAACTGCTTGCTTCACAGAATCGACCACTTATCCAGTATGTTTAACTTATTTGTTACTGAGAGGATTGGGGTCGTTGACCTTGGAAACGTCCACAGCTTCGGCTTGTTGTATAGCTGCTCCCTCTGTTGTGGTCAACCAACGAGTTGTACCCGTCAACTTGTTGAAAATGTATATATTACCAGTTTCTGAAAATATATATATTTACGTATATGATATTGATATACAAAACCAAGGGAGTAACTTCCGTACTATTTTGCTTTAAACCACGTTGATTGGTTAATTAACTTCATTCATTAAACAGAAAACTTGGAAAACTTTGTCAAAATTATGATCAAAGAAAATTTGTGTGTATTTCTGGACGTGCTAGTCGGGTTGATAAATGAGATATCAGAATACTATTTTGGTATTTAAATTACTGATATTCCATTAAAATTTTCCGTGAAATTTAAATTTAAATTATTTTTAATTTTCGTAAATTTAATTATCCATAAACTCTCCCACTTACTGGGGTCTATGGCTTTTCCAGATGCAAGTTTATTCATTGTCAGAACCTTCCTTATTGACTTCCTGAACTTCGCTTTACCGTCTCGTCTTTTCGGTTTTGGTTTCGGCTGAAAGAATGAAAAGAAATATTTAATTTAAAATGCGATATTTTGATCAACTAGTGGAAAAAAGGCTATGTAAGATCACTTTTACTTTTCGAGAGATTCGAGATAGTTCTTACTGTCGGTCTGTCTGCAAAAACATTATAATGCAAACTATCTGGATAAACAGTCAATGTCTACTTTACACTTTACTTCTCTTTATCCCATTTTGGAGCCTCCAGTACCTCCACATAACTAAACTTTTCTGTGCGATTTTTCTTCTAAATTCCCTTTTGACATTAATGAATGTGTATTTAATTCTCACAAAATTATACCCTGTAGGCCTTATAGAGAACCATTCTTTCGACTGGGTAGTTTTTGTCTAAAGCTGAGGCCAGCAAAAACACCTTGGGTGTATGTTTGTATGTTTTGTTTGTATGTATGTATGTATAACCACCAAATGGTTTCAAACCACTTGCATGTATTAGAAAATTGTACACGTGACTATTTATCAATTAGTATCTAGTTATTGAATAAAAAAGTTGGGAACGATTCGATGTGCGATATTCGAAATATTAGCATACTATCAACATTATGGAACGCGAAATTAAATACCTACAACTAGAGTTTCACAGCTGAACAACATTTACTATAAATTGTCCATTTGAGTTACGTACATTAATTATGGCAGTGATTTTTTATGTACTTTTATTTGACTTTTTTTGTCCTCCTTTTTTACGAATTGTGCATAATGGCTTATTTTGTCCTTTTAATGACTTTTGTTGTCCTTTAATGACTTTTTATGTATGTATTTCTTCAAACTGTCAGACTGCTGATTTCTGGACTGTCAGACAGTTGATTTCAACATGCCTATGCCAAAACATTCAAAATTTGTTGATTTCTGGTCTGTCGGACAGTTGGTTTCACTATGCCTGTGCCAAAACATTCAAAATTCCATGATTTATAGACTATGAGATAGATTTCCATATGCATGCGCCTGTGGTAAAAAATTTAATAGTTCGTGGTTGTTGTTGATAATCGATTACCACATGACGTAGCAAAACACTCATTTTATAGCCAAAAACAATTACCAATTGATGGAAAGGAGCAGGTTAAGGCCGGATTTTCTAACCAAAATAATAAACAGTCACTTTACCAAATCAGGGAAAGGAGCAGGTTACAGAGGCGGGATTTTCTAACCAAAACAATAAACAATCACTTTACCAAATGAAGGAAAGGAGCAGGTTACATAGATGGTCTTTTCTAACCAAAACAATAAACGATAACATTACTAATTTAGAGAAAGGAGCAGGTTACACAGGCGGGATTTCCTAACCAAAACAACAAACGATCACTTAACTAATTGAGGGAAAGGAGCAGGTTACAGAGGCGGGATTTTCTAACCAAACAATAAACGATCACTTAACTAATTGAGGGAAAGGAGCAGGTTACAGAGGCGGGATTTTCTAACCAAAACAATAAACGAGCATTTAACTAATTGAGGGAAAGGGGCAGGTTACAGAGGCGGGATTTTCTAACCAAAACAATAAACAGTCACTTTACAAAATGAAGGAAAGGAGCAGGTTACAGAGGTGGGCCTTTCTAACCAAAACAATAAACGGTCACTTTACCAAATCAGGGAAAGGAGCAGGTTACAGAGGCGGGATTTTCTAACCGAAACAATAAACGATCATTTAACTAATTGAATGAAATGAGTGGGTTACAGAGGCTGGATTTTTACAATTTCCACATTTTCCACAATCCAGTTATTTAAAATTTATTAGCACAACCGGTCAGCTGGTAGGCCTACCATTACCGTATTTAAATGGTAGGCTACACAGTAGGCCTACAGCAGTACCGGTGCCGGTACCGGTACTAAAATACCTAACATACATGCTTTATACTTACATCTGTACAGTACATACAATACAGCAATACTGCAAAATAGTGCTCTATATACTAATACCGGTACTGATACTGTAGCATGAGAGAACATCAGTAGAGAAACCGGTAGCATGGAACCTAACGGTAAATTTCTGGAGGACACAAAAAGTAAAAAAAAAGGACATCATGAGTGATGTAAACGGACAATAAAAATTATATCGTTAATTATTGTTCTATCTGTATTCAGTCAGTTAGTGCAATGTCAATCAGTACATCATTTACATATCGTATCTCTAGGGCCTATTTTCGTCAACTTAGACTATCTAATGTAAAGGTTTAGTAGGTGTTTACAACAGCTGTCGATTAAACTAAAAACCAGAAAACCGAACCAGGGTGCCAGCCGGGTACCAACAGCTGTTGGGTTGACTGACTGGAACATTTAACCAATTTTCTTAGGAGACTTGTACATTATATTGGTTGCTTCCGATGTTTTTATTAGGATATCTGAGAATGTATTAGGTAGAAATAATTAGTGTTCTTTATTTTATTTATATAATACAGTAAGACCCTTAGCAAAATAAACTGCTCTTCGGGGCCGTTTCCCAGGTTGCAGATAAGGATAATAACATCTCACACATCGCCTAATTGTGATTGATTTGTTTTCTAGACGAATGTGTGTTACATTAGATGGGAGGCCGATTTTTGGTTGATGCAAGTCATTCTTGGTTTGCGTCTTCCAATCCCATCTGTTTTTTGTAGTCTGTGTAAGACAGGTTAGTTTAAAGCCATCTTGATGGCGTTCTAGTTTTATTAGGCTTTATAAGATTATACAGTAGTTAAGTAACAAACATCAGCAAATCCATCCTCCCTCATGAAGTATTCTTATATATCCCATCCGTTATTTATTTAAGTTATTTATTTGTTTCACTTGAAACAAATAGTATGTGGAAAGTCGGCGAGCCAAATTAAGGTTCTAATATTTTCATTCCGAATTTAGATTTAAAATTTACGGCACGTTCATTACAGAGTCTTTCATTCATTTCGTCATTCAATAGGCTTTGAAAGTTTAGGATCTTAACGGTAGTTGTTGCACATGTTCCTTATTGATTAGGAGGTAAAGGCCAACTGCCCTACCGGCCCCATACTTCTTACATACATACCTCCGGTGCTGGTGCCAGCTTTGGTCTCCTCATCCAACGTCTAATCAAGAGAATTGCTCCCACCAGCAATGCAGCCAATAGCAGAGCTCCAAGCAATGCCAGTAAGATTATAAGAAATATACCAATTGGAGACTCCCAAAACGATTCTGGAAATAATTCATTATTATCTATTCTATATACTCAACATTCCACAAACAGAAACCCAATACGATGTACATTCATTGCATAATAAATTCAAGATTTGAGTTATTATCTTAATTAAATATAGGAATATTATTCGAGAAAAAAAATGCACGCAAATGTACTCATTTCAGTTTAGAGAAATTAATTCCCAGTGGTTGAGATTTTACACGAGTTTAACAAGTTATTATAATGCCAACAAAAATGGAAAATTCAACACACGTGGGCACAATATCTGAATTTCGCAAATGTAAAGGAATGGAAATGAGCGTTTTCCGTTGTAAATCGACGCCTATTAAACCTGATTGATCTCGAAAACGGCTACTAAAAAATAATGTGAATTGTATTATTTATTTCCGTTTATTGTTTCGGTTAGAATATCGCGCCACTATAAAATTCTCCTTACCTTAATTGATTGACTAATTGACTGAGATGGGATTTGCATACATAATATATATACGTATATAATACCATTACTATACTTATTTTGTTGCGAATTTTAATACTACTGTAAATGTATGCTATACGTTACGAGGCATATGAATTTAGAATCATTGGGAAATTATATAAATTGGTTAGCGATTTGTTTCGAGTTTCATGGGTGTTTCATAGTTTTTTTTTATTACTTTTCAAGTGATGATACGAAACTAAAACGATCACATACACAACCTCCCTGAATTAATTAGTTCAGTGGTCAATAATGGTAGAAACAATAGTTTCAACAATTATTAACACGCAAGTTCATAATTTTCTCCCGAAACATATTTATTTATGTAGGCAAACTTCAATGTATTTTTTTTACCTGTGATTGTTACCGCTTGCATAGTAACCGCTGTTTTCCCCTCATAACTGTCCACTGTTCTTATCGTGATAGATTTAGTTACCTCATTAAACGGAACATTGCCGTTGTTGTCTTTTGCACTGTTAATCAAGAAATAGGATAGTGAGACACCTGATATAATTAATACGGTCTCATAATTCGTACCCGGATAATTTGTACCCGAAATTTTTTTCACGGTTACGAATTGTCCAGGTACTGAATAGTCAAAGTACCCTATATTGATTTTTTATACAAGCTAGTTTTTGCTAATTTTATTTATTAATGTTGTAGAACACGTGTTAGTTATTAATTTTGATAAATATTTTTGTTCTAGAACACATTTTTTTTGTTCTAGAACACATTTCTTATTTATTATACTAGTGTGGCAGCCCCACATACATTATACAGTCTCAAAAGTTTGTTATTACGGATGCCTAGCAACCCTAGAGATGAAGTCTAGGCCGACCTACAGAATTGTACGACTGTACTGCAGTATGCCTTCAGCAATCACTCGAACTTGAGTTTTCATACGTTTTCATTTTGTGGCTAGACGCCATCACCACATTGGTGACCCAGTGTCCCAAGACGAACTCTTGAGACCGCGACTCGCAACACGATCCTGCAATCGAACTGGAACAGCCACCGAAACTGTGTTGACGACAATGGCCGAAGCGACCGCCAACGCCGTTCCTATTAACAATTAAACTGCCTCCGTTCTGGACCACCCAACCCGAGGTGTGGTTCGCCCAGGCGGAGGCGCAGTTCCACATTCGCAGCATCACCGAGGACGCTACAAAATATTATTACGTGGTGGGGGCCCTCGACCAGGAGACAGCCACTCGCCTCCTAAAACTCATCCAGAACCCTCCCGCAACTGAGAAGTACCTAAAACTCAAGGGCCAACTTCTCAAGGCCTTCGGGCTCTCCCGACGCGAGCACGCACAGCCCGACACTGGGACCTCGACGGCCTCGGTGACCGGCGCCCCTCGCAACTCCTCAGAGAAATGCAGGCACTCCTCGTCGCTCAACGCAGGACTCCTCTTTGAGGAGGCCTTCCTCCGGCAGATGCCCGCCGCAATCCAACTTGCGGAGGACTTCCGCAACCTCGACAGGGTTGCGGACCGGGCCGACATGCTGTGGGAGGCCTCCCGGCAGACCTCACTCGCGGCCCACGCCGTCAGGAAACCGACGCCAGTCCCGCCGTAGCGAACCGGCAAGAACTCCTCGTCGGCGTCGACTCCCGCCCCGCGGGCCCCGAACTCGAACCCGGACTGGTGCTATTATCACCAGACGTTCGGCCCCACAGCCAGGAAATGCCGCCCACCCTGCAGTTACCAGGGAAACGCCCTGGCCAGCCGTTTGTAGCAGCTACAACCGCCGGCCACACTGACCTGCTGCTGTTTGTCTGGGACCGCATTTCCGGGCAACGCTTCTTGGTCGACACCGGGGCGGAGGTAAGCGTTATTCCCGCGACGACTCGCGAGGAACGTTCGGGACAGAGCGGGCCACCCCTCCTCGTCGCCAACAAAACGTACATTCGAACGTACGGCGACCGCTCCGTCAAACTCGACTTCCACTCCCGCCGGTTCCAGTGGAAGTTTATCGCGGCCGATGTCGCCCAGCCTCTCCTCGGAGCCGACTACCTCCGAGCGAACAACGTGTTGGTTGACCTGAGAGGCCGCCATCTGGTCGACGCCGAGACGTTGACCTCGATCCCGTGCGGGCGGACTACGGGCCACGCCCCCCACCTCGGTTCTGTCACTGCCTCGGATGACGAGTTCTCGCTCGGCTCCTCGCCGAGTTCCCCGATATTACGATCCCTCGGTTCTCCGACCCCACCGCGAAACACGGGGTCGAACATTACATCCCCACCGAGGGACCCCCAGTCTACTCCCGCGCCCATCGTCTGCCTCCAGACAAACTCGAGATCGCACGGGATGAGTTCCGGAAGATGGAGGAGATGGGGATCATCCGCCGGTCCAACAGTCCCTGGGCATCACCCCTCCACATGGCCCCTAAACCCTCGGGTGGATGGCGGCCGTGTGGCGACTACCGACGCCTCAACGACGCCACAACTCCGGACCAGTACCCCATCCCCCATATCCAGGACTTCTCCTCCAGACTGGCTGGGGCGAAGATCTTTTCTAAGATCGATCTGGTGCGCGGCTACCACCAGATTCCCGTAACCGAGGCCGACATCACCAAGACCGTGGTTATAACCCCATTCGGCCTGTTCGAATTCCTTCGAATGCCGTTCGGGCTGAAGAACGCGGCCCAGGCCTTCCAGAGACTGATGGACATGGACGATGTCCTCGTCGCGAGTCGGTCCCTCAAGGAACACCGTGACCACCTCCGTCAGCTCTTCACGCGCATCCAAGAACACGGCCTCGTGATCAACCTCGCCAAGTGCGAGTTTGGTCGGTCGACCATCGACTTCCTCAGCCACCGAATCTCGGCCCACGGCACCGTCCCGCTCCCCGACAAGGTCGCCGCCATCCGGGAGTTCACCCAGCCGACCACCGTCAACGGCCTGCAGGAGTTCGTGGGGATGGTGAACTTCTATCATCAGTTCGTCCCTGCGGCCTCCACCATCATTTCGGCCCCTCTAGCGGCCCTTGCCGGTTAACCCAAGTCCCTCGACTTGACCCCTGACATGGCGGCGGCGTTCCGGAATGCCAAGGAAGCCCGCGCCAATGCCACGATGCTTACCCACCCCAACGCCAATGCACTGACGGCGCTCACTGTGGACGCATCCGGCACAGCGGTGGGCGCCGTTCTAGAACAACTCGTGGCGCCCCCTGGCGTTCTTCAGCCGCCAACTTCGACCCCCAGAGGTGAAGTACAGCGTGTTCGACCGGGAACTCCTCGCGCTTTACCTCGCTGTTCGCCACTTCCGGTACTAACTGGAGGGCCGCGTATTCACCGCCTACACAGACCACAAACCCCTGACATTCGCATTCGCCAAGATCAGCAACCCGTGGTCGAATCAGCAACAACGGCACATCGCCTACATTTCCGAGTTCACCATGGCGATTGAACACGTCACCGGCAAAGACAACTGTGTGGCGGATGCGCTCTCCAGGACTACCATCAGCGCGGTTCGAACCCTCCTCCCCGGCCTCGACTACACGGCTATGGCGACTGCCCAACTCGCCGACCCCGAGCTGCCAACCTACCGCTCCGCCATTTCCGTCCTCCAACTGGAAGACGTCCCTCTCGCCCCCGCTAACGCCACTCTACTTTGCGACGTTTCTCTCGGACGCCCGCACCCCGTCATCCCCGTCGCCTGGCGATGGTGCGTCTTCGACGCCCTACACGGCCTGTCTCACCCCGGCGCTCGTACCACCAAGAAACTCGTCGCCGACAGGCTGTCGGTGTGGTACGGCCTCCACAAGGTGGGCGAGTGGGCGAAGACCTGCATCCCTTGCCAGTCTGCCAAGGTGCAACGCCACGTCCACGCACCCCTCGGCACCGTCGCCACATCCACGTGGATCTGGTCGGCCCTCTACCACCATCGCGCGGGTTCACTCACCTGCTGATGATGGTAGACCGGTTCACTCGGTGGCCAGAGGCCGTGCCCCTCACCGAGACCTCCACCGAGAGTTGCGCCCGGGCTCTCATCTCCACCTGGATATATCGGTTCGGTGTCCCCGCAGATCTCTCCTCCGACCAAGGTTTGCAGTTTACCTCCCAGCTCTGGTCCGCCGTCAACCAGGTGCTGGGCACCCAACTGCACCGCACCACGGCCTACCACCCGCAGGCGAACGGACTGGTGGAACGTTTCCACTGCCACCTAAAGTCAGCCCTGCAGGCCTCGCTCACCGGCCCCGATTGGGTCGACGAGTTGCCGTGGGTTCTCCTCGGAATCCGGACCGCTCCCAAGGACGACTTGGGGACCTCCTCCGCCGAGCTGGTCTACGGTGCCCCCCTCACCGTCCCGGGCGAGTTCCTTCCGCCGGCTACGGGCGCCCAGCACTCGCCGTCCACAATCCTCCCTCAACTCCGGGATATGGTCGGGCGGTTCGCTCCGGTACCGACGTCACGCCACGGACTGACTCCGTCGTCGGTTCCACCGGACCTCCACGACGCTACCTACGTTTTCGTCCGGCGCGACGCCCACCGGACGCCATTCGAACGCCCCTACGAGGGGCCTTACAAGGTCCTCACCCCTCGGACCCAAAACATTTAAGATCGAGATGGGCGGTCGAACTGAAACGATTTCAGTCGACCAACTCAAACCGGCCCATCTCGATTTTACCGAGCCGGTTGTTCTCGGCCAACAGCGGCGCCGAGGTCGACCCCCAAACGCACCCCCGGTACCTCCTACACCGCCGGTACTAACGCAAAGACCACCAACCCCAGCCCAACCGCCCGTACAAACTCGATCGCGCCGGACAGTCCGTCCACCTGATTATCTATAATACGTTTCGAGACTGGGGGGGTCATGTGGCAGCCCCACATACATTATACAGTCTCAAAACTTTGTTATTACGGTTGCCTAGCAACCCCAGAGATGAAGTCTAGGCCGACCTACAGAATTGTACGACTGTACTGCAGTATGCCTTCAGCAATCACTCGAACTTGAGTTTTCATACGTTTTCATTTCGTGGCTTGACGCCATCACCACACTAGCTAGTTTTTTCTTCTTTTTTTATTAATGTTGTAGAACACGTGTTAGTTATTAATTTTGATAAATATTTTTGTTCTAGAATACATTTTTTTTATACTAGCTAGATTAATCGACTTTTTTATAAATGTTATAGAACACGTGTTAGTTATCAATTTTGATAAATATTTTTGTTCTAGAGCACATTTGGAAAAAATACCATCCTACTGTTAGAAGGTAAAGTATTTGTTCTAGAAAAACCTACATTATCTGTATCCGGATAATTCGTACCCGAACAATTCGTACCCATCCTAACAAAAATGTCGTGTACGAATTGTCCGCGTACGAATTGTCCGCGTACGAATTGTCCGGGTTCGAATTGTCCGGGTTCGAATTGTCCGGGTACGAATTGTCCGCGTACGAATTGTCCGCGTACGAATTGTCCGGGTTCGAATTGTCCGGGTACGAATTATCCTAAATTCAATTAATATAAAGCAATTAAATCCCTGTAAGTAAAATAACAGAAAACAATTATTTAGTGGGAAAAAAACCTATTGTTTTGGTGACCAATAAAATTGATGTGTTGAAAGAATTTAAAATGTTTTAAACGATTTAACAATAAACATTACTTACATATGAATAATGTAATAAATACAGTAGTAGATAACGACAGGGAATATTGTACTGCTTGACTAAAAATATTGATTATTCCTCCATTAACATCCTGCATTTCGCTAATTTAGTACCAGAACGTCGATTAAATCGACTGCTATTTGATTTAGTTTCAACAAATCCTCTACTATATTATTCGCCCGTTGAACATATTATTGAAAAATTTCCCAAAACACTAATAGATATATACTATACCGTGTATACCAACTTACTGAAGAGTAACCGAGAATAATCGGACTTGTGCTGAGTAATCGATAAGAGAGGTGGACGCGGCGCGCAGTTCCCCATTGACCAAAGTAAACATAGAGCTGTGTGTACCACAGAGGCTATACACCCTCTGTCCAAAGGGTACGCTGATTCTGTCTGGGTCGGGGAAATCTGGTTTTTTTGTAACGTCATGAATAACTTTAGTGTCTGAAATTACATTGTATAGACAAGAAAGAAGATAATACTTCAAATTCGACTAGAGAAAGGGATCCAAGTACAGTCCAGATTAGTTATGAACCACTACTGTTATCACTTAGTAACCTACTATGCTCATATATTATCACTTAGTTACCTACTTTGCTCATATATTATCACTTAGCAACCTACCATGCTCATATATCATCACTTAGCAACCTACCATGCTCATATACAATATAGGTATCAGTCCATCCATTCCAGGATGGAGATTCGTTTACATCGACAAGATTAATATTTATAGTAACTGTTGATTCTTCCACTGTAGACACCGCATCTTTTGTTGTGGCCTTTATTACTAAGGATATGGCTGTAATTGACTCATAATTCAGCGGCCCATTGTCCTTGACAACTATCTAAACATATACGTAGTATTTAATTACTTTCATTATTAACCTTGGAGTACACCCACCACCTCTGAAACATTACAACATATCAGGTATAATTTTTAGGTCTATTCTTTATGCGAGCTATTATCGAAGGGTTCCAACATGGAGGTCGCCAGTTCGATCCCATCTGTAAGTTGATGCCGCTCTAGATAAGCTGCACGTGGCGAAAATTATAAGAGAATTACAATTAATTAAACTTAATTAAAAATAATTAAAATTTTTTACAAACTAGCCTGGAATTTATTGGCTGTTGGGGTGTTCACATTGAACTCCTTAAATGATTGAGTTGCGCGACTATCTCCAGTTATCTGCACAGTTTCGAGGGTGTGACCAGCTGTTATTGAAACATCTGTAGTATCTACTACCACTGAATTAACTGCAAGGTTCTCCTCTATATTCAATGGATCCGCAAGGGCTATGGTTAACCGATTGTTTGTATATACTGCCACAGCACCCTGTCCAAACATAACTAAAATAGTTATAATCCAAGGGATACACCCAAAAAGTTTGTGACATGTAGTCTCACCACCGGTCAACAATGGTACGATTTTTTTCATTTTTATGACATCAGAACAACAATGTATTAGACATATTTAATAAAAAACTATGAGTAAAAATAATTTGCCTCAAGTAGTTGTAATGAATATTATACAAGAACAAAAGGTTATTTATCACACTATTTACAATGACTGATTATAAATTAATACAGAATTTCTTTAATTCGGTTAATTCTAATTCTTTAAACGTCATTATGAAGTAACACGTCATTAAAACACAGCAATAAGTTATATAATTAGCAATGTTGGCAAGATACTGAAATTCGGGATTGAATTAGTTTGGCTCTGACTTAGAAGAGTAAACCAATGACATATAACGAGATAGGCCTAATTATAATTTATTAGAGCAGAATCATTTTGCTTGGGCCCTTGGTTTGCTTGACCTTACATGTGGTAATGATGAAATATTTGTTGTTGAGCTGCGCAGAATACAATGAGAATGAATTCTGTCTGTTGTGTAGTAGACATTCGACAGACAACCAATTGGTTAATACCATGACGTGCGTGATCCAGAACCATGCTTTTTGATAAATAGACTAGCCAATAGCCATAAATAGGCTAGACTCAGTCAAAAAGTTGCTATCTTGCTAACGTTCTTCTTGGTCTGTGTTGTAATTTGTTGGAATCAAGATGTTCATGGGGGATGGAGGCTCTGCAGAAAGAAGAGGTATTTTGTAGGTTTGTCACTTCAGTGGTGCAATGGAATCGTCAATCAAGGCATTATCAGGCACAATAATTTAAAAATGTAATAACAAAATACATTATTTGGTGTATTTAACCTGGGGCTGAGTCCACCCACCACCTAGTGATGTGGATTCTGTTGATGTAATGCCACCTGCTGATAAGGATGTCTGTAGCTGGGATAAAATCACATAAATTGATTCCAGGGGGTCGTCTCGTATGCACCAGATCAGATTAGATATAAACTAATTGGATCATAAATCAGTACGAATTCGAACTACAGTTAGCACAGACTAATTGTTTTATGCACCAATGTAGCACATTCTAATCTGTAATAGATTGAGGTAACCTCCCTGTCAGACTGTGCGGGCTGGGCCTAATGCGGTCTGTTCCTGTTGTAATGGGTCCTGCTGTAATAAATAAAGTGAAACTGTAATGATAGTTCATTTAAGGTGTGGATGTTGACATTATTGTAGGCCCACAGCTGGTGTATTTCAGTTCATACGTCGATACGTCTACATTATTCTGCTTCTCGCCATTGGAGCCGATAGAACAGTCCCGAGAATAACGCCGACGTCCACTATAGCTGTTTATAGAACATCGTTATTGCCATTATCTGCTAAATTTTAATACCCTTTCGCGCAGTACGAGTGCGCAGTATGCTTAAGTCTGAGTGTTGAAATATCGGAGTTTCGGGACATAGTGGGCTCAGTCTCGGGTCGGGTCTGAGTATCGGGTCCACTGCATCTGCACAAGTAAAAAGGGCTAAAATGGTTATAAAGTATTACGAAAATACACATAAATACTAGTTGCTAGACCAAAATGCGTCTTTAAAACAAGCAAATAAAAAGTAATAATTTAAAATTTACAGTTGAGACAGTTAGAGCACAAAGTGTAATTAGTACAAAGAATAAAGAGTAAAAATATTAAAATTTAGTGAATATTAAAAAAGTAACCATGTGTAAATTCAAAACTTAGGAACAAGCTAAAAAAAATGTGATAAACATATTTGAACTGACTGTAGGACTGGCAGTTTGGAGCTATCTGAAAAGGAAATTGAGGCTAAAGAAGGTTTCTTGTGTTTGTTGCTGAATTATTGGATGCAATCGATGACATTGGTCACTGTCAATTTAAACTGAAATATAATTGAATTAAAACAACAACCTGAAAATCGTGAAACGAAGTGTGAAGATTTGTCCTCTCCAGACCTGCTAAATAAAAATAACCCCCGTTGGATCGGTGGGGAAATTAAAAAAACCGGCAAGTCGAAAAAACGCCGACGAATCTATTCGAGTTCTAAAGATTCTGATAATGATAATTCCGAGAATTAAAATATATTGTCGTAGGATTGAAATCGAATCCGATGGGAGTTCTAGTTCTATTTCTACTCGCAAAGAAAATAAACAAGAAAAAAGATAAAATAAAAAACTCAAAGTTACATGGATGAATATGGCGACAATAAGACCCATGGTATAACATATCCTTGTTTAAATTAACCTAAAGCTGTAGTTTCTCCTCGCCTCACTAAACTGAAGGTTTTCTCTGTATAACTTCCGAGTAA
>JAUCBJ010005362.1:0-43226 GCA_032718475.1 Nemertoderma westbladi
CTCTACTAACCCTTCCCGTCCGATGTTCGCTGAGTCGGCTAACATCTTCCTTACCTTGTCCGTCGTCCGAGTTATATGTCCGGCGTGCGCGCGAAGTTTCTTCTTTATCGCGATATCAAGTTCTCTCTCGCTTACCTGACTCACACTCGGTGGACTTGAAGGATTATTTCGGGAACTACGGGTACTCCTAACAGCCGTTGGGACCACGGCACTTACCATACCCACAGGTCTGGAAACCGGGCTCCGGGCTCTCGCTTCTGCTACACTACCCTGCCTATCACTCACCTCTGTCCGGGCTGCTGTGCGGTCCTTCCTTACAGTAGTGGTAGGGGATCCTAATACTATTACCTGAGGTAGTTCTTCTTCCTCACTAGTCACTGTCTCGTCCTCCTGTTCACTTACGTCAGCGTCGCTCGCTGCGTCGTCATAGTCGGCATTGTCGTCAACAGTAATATTTACGCTATCGTCAGTCGGCGGTCCAGCCGCCGTCTCATAGCTGTCCTCTAGTGCCTCTTTGTCTGAGACACTCATAGTCTTAATAATGTTTGCCTTCCGGCAAAAATCTCGCAAAAGTTCGAGATATAATTATAATTTAACCGAAATACGGTCAAATTAATTGTCAAATAATCAGTTGGTCCAAAATGTCAAATAAATTCGCAATGCAATATTGTGAATTTAATGGGGTATATAGTTATAGCAAATACTAGCACAATATTTAAACAAAAATATTATTATATAGCTACTATATAATATTAAATACCGGTATAGCACAAAATAACCTTGAATCTAATACAAAATATTCAAAATAAACTTGCCACCCGAATATTTCTAATTTTATATATAGCTCTAATCAACGTAATTTTAATTTCAAATATTATATGTATCCACTAGCGCGTGGCTACATCTTCGGGTTGCGACTCTCTCTAACTCTCTCTCTAACTTGAGCGATTCAAAAACCATGGCCGGCTAAACCTAAATATCCTAACTAATAAATTGAGTTCAGCTTCGCAGTTAAACAACCGATAATTTTTTACTGCTTCCACAAACACACTGGTGCCAACAGAACAACTAACCTTGTTTGCTGTGAGATTCCACGTCCGCGTCCAAAGATTCAGTCCCTTCGCTGATTGCAAACCGAACCCGCAGACCCACACGAACCCCAAACTCAGAAGTTCCGTCTTGCCATGTATCTCCAGATGGTATAAAATAACTAAACGGTTACCTAACATACCGGTACAAAACTCTAGAATTTTACAAAATAATTTTGACCGAAAACTGAATTCTCGCAAACCTAGCTAAAATTTTCAAAAAACTTACTAATTACAGTTTGCCCTAAGGCCCAAGGAACTGCTGTATTCGCAATTAGCAAAAACGCACTACCGTACATTCACTGTATGCAGTACAGTAAGTAAAACAGTACACCAACCTAACAGCCTACAGGCCTAATGATACTGTGTGTGGTACGGCAAAACAAATGTCCCTTCTACCGTACGCAGTAACAGCAATCAGCCTAATGTACTACTGTACTATCGTACGCAACCAGTGAATACAGTAATCTAAACAACAGCCTAAGAATACACTATTGACCGCTGCAAGCAACAGCCAATAAAAAACATACCTTACTGTTACGAAGTATCAGTAAATCTAAATCTTCACGGCCTAAGAATATACTCTATGTCCTACTGTACGCGGTAGGCCTACAGCAGACAATAACACGTGCTTTACTGTTAAAAACAGTAAAGCAATAATACAGTACACTAACAGTACCTAACAGCCTAAGAATACACTCTATGTTCTACTGTACGCTGTACAGTATACCTAATACAGTAATCTTAATCGTACCTTACTGTACGCAGTACAGCAAAACAATGCGTGCTTTACTGTTAAACAAACTACCCCGGCCTAACCAATAAAGACACAAAACTGCAAACTGCTCTATTTATTAGACAGGGCAATCAGGAGCGTATTATTGCTAATGTGAGGGGCTGCTAAATACAAAACCGCTACTTACCGTTAGATGGCGCTAACCTGCCGTCCGCTAATATGTTTTACTAATTTTCTACCAGTCTACGGCTCCTGCTAATTTCTTGTTCCTTTCTCTACCAATTACTCGATAGAGAGCTAACTGTTCGAATATATGAGCCACGCGGGAATAACCAAAACAACAAACCCGAATCGGCTCCCTAAGCTGACTTAAAACGAGTGTGAGAGGTTTTACACTCAGAGTATATTCTTACGCCTAATCTTACTGTTAAAGTACGCCAATGCCTACGTCTTTTCTAATCGCGAATACTGGGGGTTCCCTAACGGAATGTGTGAATGCGAGAATATTTAAAATAATCAAAGTGGTACAGTGTTTATTAGGGCTAATACCTATAGTGGGACTAAACTTGTCTGCGGCTGGCTTTAGGCCAGCAAATTACTAATGCGTTTTGCGTACTGAATACTGCTATCTAGCTTATTGCCCGCTAATTAAAATAACCGCTCAGCGTGAATAGTTTACGGTACTCTAATTATTACCTTAGCTACTCTCCGCTATGCTGCGTACTAATTCTTAATTTTACTAATTAATTACAGTCACAAATATGTAACAGCCTAAAATACTGTATTACTTTGACCTAATCAGTAATTATTTACAGTAAACTAAGAGATAGAAATCAATCAAAGGGAAAAGAGCGCCTATCTAAGCATTCGTAATCTTAGGCACACTTTAGTAACACACCAATCAGCGTCAGCAATCACAGCTCGCAATGCGCGATTCACAATTGTACAATCCGCAATGCACGCAATTAGCAATTACACAGCACAATATAATAATTCGCAATACTGCAATACATGCAATTCGCAATTGTAAAGCACGCAGACCTCTCCCGGGTACATCTAGGCTTCCTAACTAACCCAATTCCTGCCCCCCTAATACTAAATAGAGACAAAACCTGGATCATCAGCCCCCTAATTACTGTACCAGCGAGCTGCCCCCACGCTACAATGCAAATTGCCCGACCGCAACGGTGACCCCCCGCCAGCGTTGCTCGCCTTTGAATCCTCCGCTCCCTTCGTCGCTAACCCCCCGATGTGCCCACCGCCCACTGGCGCCTTAGCCCTCCATTATGCTAATAGCTACCGTAGCGGCGCATGCAAATCACAAAGTCTGACAGTCTCAGAAATCCCTTAGGATTATTGCGCAGAAAAGAATCACATAGAACCATTAATCAAAAGGTAGAAATCATAGTTCAATTGTAATTAGCAGTAATCGAAGGAATTATTGAGAAACACAAGCAAGTAATCGCACTAGCAAATCATTTCAAGAAATTAATCAAATTAGCAAATTGCAGAAAATACGATATCCTAATACAAAATTAGAGACAGCTCAGCAAGTACAACAGCAGTGACTGATTGAAAAACAGTAAAACAGGTTGAACAGATAAGGCTCTACCGGCACACCGCCAATTTATAGGTGATCCGGGTGGGATGATGCAATAGGGTGACTCAATCGCTCTCCTATTGGCTCTCCAGTCCATGCTAGCATTAGACCAACCTGGAAGCAGTTAATCCAATAAGGAGGCCGGATTGTAGCCCTATTGCTCAAATTATTACCATATATGGTAATGGTTCACGTCTCTGGCTGCTGAATGGCCAGGACGGCGTCCCTATATGCTAGCCCTATCAAACTAATATCAGCAAGCACAAAATCCAGGGTCCGAATAAACTCGCTACCCTGGAACTATCTACATATATCCTAATACAAAATTACGTAGGTAGGGCTACATACTATACAAAATGAATGGATGCAAAATATATGGGCGTTTTAACTTCCTTACCTAAATGTCACCACACTGTGCCTTATCTAAATAATTATACTGCACAACGGACTAATATTACGTACAGTATAACGGACTAATATTGCATACTGCATAATGGACTAATACTGCATACAGTATAACGACTAATAATGTGGATACAGCGCCATATACCGTAACACCCCCTCCTATGCCCCACACAATACAATCGTGTTTTTTTCTGCTACTCGAGATTTGAACCCTCCAAATATAAATTTAGATGCTTAAATTGAATATTCATTTTCATTTACCCTGCGGCTCATGTCTACTCTCATCCAAACTGGTTGATTGATATTTGCCCAACTCCCAATATTTTTTCTTTCTCACACTTTCTCACATCTAGACAATTATGATAATATCACATATCTGAACATAAATAGAGGTACCTATACAGAACAAAGTTTCAATACAGAAATCAAAATACTATTCCTTCATTTTCTATTGTCAATTTTAATTACCGTAATTTTTAATTTTAATTTTAACTTTAAATTGTAAATTTTAATTACAAAATATATCATCTGAACTGACTTCTTATTATTAATTGATGTACAACTTTCTCAGAAACATTTTTAGCTGAACAATCGAACATAAACCTATTAAAAATAAATGGCTACAAATCATTTATAGATAGTCGTAAAGTAGGTAAACTTGACAGGGGTGGTATGGCGATATATGTGAAGGAACATTTTGAGGCTTCGGAAAGACAATATTTGAAAAGGAGGGACCTTGAAAACTCATGGATCAAAATTAAACACCCCAAATCCAAACCTTTACTTGTAGGAACTCTATATCAACCAGAAACGATGAAACGCAACGACACTTCTTGACTCGACTCTTGTCTACTCTAGCTAACACCCGACGCAACGACACTTGACTCGACTCTGTCTACTCTAGCTAACACCGGATGCGACGTAATTATTACTGGTGAAATTAACATCGACTTACTACCAACTTATAAATACAAATAATTTATAATATTGGATGAATTGGCAATATTTGAATGGCTTTCCCATGAATTTCTTATTTTTTTCTCTACCTTTTAAAATGGGCAGACCTTGGCCAGACCATATTAACTTTATTGAGGACAAGTACTGTATTCTTTGGAGATAATGTATCCATAATACTACTTGATACAACCACATTCAATTTCCTGTCATCGCTATCTATGATTTATCTTCCTTATTGACAGCGACACTCAATGACTGTGAATAATGATTGCTTAAAGGACTGTACTACTAACTCTGAAAAACCTGGGGCGGGCGACAAGAAGCTCCGTTAGTGCTAACGGCGCCGTTAACTACAATTTTGAGCGACACGAAACCTCCGTTAAATTAACGCCGGCTTTAACTATCGGAAGCCAGCAACTCGAAGCTCCGTTACACTAACGGAGGACTCTCCGTTAAGGTATTTTACACCATGCACCAGAAGGCACCTTTAAGGTTCCGTTAAGAAATATTTTGTATTCTACTCTATATAACTAATAGACGAGTCAATCTAGCCGAAAAAGGGGGTCAACCCATAACAAATTCGCAATTCATCCAAACCAATTTTTTGTTATTCTACATTACCTTGTTAATACCTCCAAAAAAGCCTATAAAAATATATTATGCGGATCTCCTTCAATTTTCTGTTTCTTTCCTTAGCAACATGGATTTTACAAGGGGTCTATTGGTGGGATTTTCTCCAAATTTGGTACAGACAAACTTTACTCTAATGACTATCGATTGACAGAAGTATGCACTTCTAGATAGTTACCAATTTAGTTTCCAGAGCAAAGGAAATTTGTCTAATCAGTTAACTATTATTAATACCAATTTTGCTGGTACAATATAAGGACCTTATTTACACAACTTCTCTACTAAACGGGTGGATGTAACCTCGCCCATCGGATTTATCGAACTCAAAAACCCTTATCCCCAAAAAATGTATTTGTTATATTATAAACTATTGTAAAACAAATAAATAAATTACACCTAAAATCAATAGAGCAATCACAATTTAATTATGTGAAACATCTTCACTAACATTAATAGTCGAGTCAATCTAGCAAAAAACCCATAAGTATTTCGCAATCAATCCGAACCACACATTTTGGATTCTTATAAATGACCAAAAAAGTCTACAAAATTTTATTTTGCAGATCATATGTTTATTCATGGAAATTCTGCGTAGATTTGTATAACACAAGCCAAACAAAAGGAACAGTAGGGAAAAGTAAGTAGCAAATTGGTGATGTTCCAGAATAATTTAATTAATTTCACAATAAGCTGTGATTCAATGGGAAATTAGTAATATTTACACTGGCGTGTTACACATTAATTGCTATATATCGGTAACTAGAAGTCGTATCAAATTTTTAAATATATCAAAAACTTCTCGATATATTAAGCTAACTGTTGTAAAAATTTATACAATTCCACTGCAAGGAAATTTCATAATTTCCATTAATGTTAGTGAAGATTTTTCACATAATGAAATTGTGATTGCTCTATTGATTTTAGGTGTAATTTATTTATTTGTTTTAGTTTGAAAACCACAATAGTTTATCATATAACAAATAAATTTTTTGGGGATAAGGGTTTTTGAGGTCTATAAATCCGATTGGCGAGGTTACATCCACCCGATTAGTAGAGAAGTTGCGTATATAAGCTCCCTATATTGTACCAGCAAAATTGGTATTTAAAATAGTTAAATTATTAGAAAAATTTCCGTTGTTCTGGAAACTAAATTGGTAACTATCTAGAAGTGCATGCTTCTGTCAATCGATAGTCATTAGAGTAAAGTTTTCTGTACCAAATTTGGAGAAAATCCCACCAGTAGACCCTTGTTGCTATGTAAAATCCATGTTGCTAAGGAAAGAAACAGGAAATTGAAGGTGATCCGCATAATATATTTTTATAGACTTTTTTGGGGGTATTAACAAGGTAATGCAGAATAAAAAATTGTATAATTTTTTTACAACGGTTACCTTAATATATCGTGAAGTTGTTGATGTATTTACAAATTTGATGCGACTTCTAGTTTCCGAGATATAGCAATTAATGTGTAACACGCCAGTGTAAATATTACTCATTTTCACATTGAATCACAGCTTATTGTGAAATTAATTAAATTATTCTGGAACATCACCAATTTGCTACTTACTCTTCCCTACTGTTGCTTTTGTTTGGCTTGTGTTAATCAAATTTACGCAGAATTTCCATGAATGAACATATGATCCGCAAAATAAAATTTTATAGACTTTTTTTTGGTCATTAATAAGGTAATATAGAATCCAAAATGTGTGGTTCGGATTGATTACGAAATACTGATGGGTTTTTTGCTAGATTGACTCGACTATGTATAAATACATTCTGAAAAACTATATTTATAGCTTTCATAGTATATAACTTGAATTCACGTTGTGTGACATTCAATAATCTTCGCATTATCCAAGTCTATTTGTCGGTAGTTCTAATTAAACAATGTGGCGCATTTTGTTCTAGAACAATTATTATTTGTTCTAGAACAAACAAACAAAAAACTAGCTAATTTGTTAATTTTTTATTCCATGTTATCTTTGTATCACATATTTAATAAAAATCACTAGCTACAATGAAAATTTGTAGTTGTTGGTAATTGTTTTTAACACATACTAATCAAATAAAAGGACCTGTTCCGTGTTCAATCACAGTTAAACACAGTTCAACATAGTTTTCCGTCATCAGTTAGACCCTTTCAGCAATCTTCGAGATACATAATTTAACGAACGATTCCTCAATGACCAGGTGGAAGTCGTTGGTCATTGAGAGATAGAGTAGATTTCTACCCAATACTCGGGCACTCCATATGCTCTATTACATTAGTTGTTTTGATGATGTTACATTCCCGATCTTAACATTAATTGTGTGCGCTATTGCCTAAACATGAAACTGTAGCGGTAGTATTTGCTGCCTTTGGTGTACATTATTTTTTAGACGGCACTCCAACAATAACATTATCGAGTTGCCTAAGCAACCACAACAACATTCACGTGTACGCAACTTTATCATCATTTGGAAAGTATCACTTTTATTACTAACGGAGCCTTAATGGAGAACTCACTAACGGAGGCCTAAATACTCGTTCGTGTCGCCCATTATGAGTTCTCCGTTAAGTGCACTTCCGTTAAACCTCCGTTAACTTTAAAATTAACGGAGTTTCGTGTCGCCCGCCCCAGATTGTTTCTTACTTTTGGCCAATCGTTTTATAGTATGATCTTTATCCATTTATAATTATTAGATGATTCCTTCATTTTCATTCTACCATTTGAAATAAATCATTAGATGATTCCTTCATTTTCTTTCTAGAGACTCTCATGTGTGCAGTTATTAATGCACCCCATGCCTATCCCTATTGTGTTTGTTTATAGGACTTAGCCCATACACTAGTCCTACTAGGATCGGCATGCTGCATTGCAGCTGCATTTTTAAGAATGCTGTGCCGGCTTGTCAACAAAATTGCACCGCCACAACTCCCTATCACCCATGACATTTGCTAGATCATCCGCATCTTTAAGGCCAGTGTCCATTAAGATGCGTCTCAAGAAAGTCATGGGCTGTCCACCATGCTTATTCACTCCATGAGGCTGCCAAAGTACAAGATTATGCACTGGCTGGTCCTCACGGCGAAAGCAATGTCCTGCAAAGCGGAGGCGATTTTGTTCTAGTGTCAAGCTTGGGGGAACCAATGAGACACCTCCAATGTTATATAGTGTCTATATGTGTGCATTGTACTTGACACAATGAACCCGGCGTATCATTCTTGTGAATGTGCCATCCAGAGATTTGGTGTCCTCAGCAGTTAGAGCCCAGCATGGACTCCCGTAGAGGAGTACTGGAACTACTGCTGCTCTAAATAATCGGACCTTAAGTTTCCGATTAATTCTCGGTGACTTCCAAATCCTGGAAAGCCTATTCAAGGCTGCCCATGCCTTTCCCTTACGTATTCGAAGGTCCTCACCTGACTTCCGGATCCATGATCCCAGGTAACAGAAGTCGTCCACATGCTCAAGCATACCATCCTTTGAGCTTATGCTCATCCGATCAGAGACTTGCTGAGGACTTTCAAAGTTAACTGTCAGAATTTTGGTCTTTCTGGAGTTAATAAAAAGACCAACACTAGAAGCAGCATGTTCTAATGAGCTGAGGAGCCGTTGGGCTCCCTCTAATGATTCTGAGAGTACTCCTAAGTCATCACTAGTCCAACAGCCAGGCACCTCAGTAATATATTGGCCTAAATTAGTTCATTGCTTTAGGCTAACAGTATAATAGGCCTAACCCTACCATAGATAATGTACCGGTACAGATGAGGTAGGGACTAATTACTCCACCTCCTACCACATATTCACAGTTCGCACACCATCCAATTGATTTGATCGAAAAGGTCGAACAATGCTAAACCAAATATGCAGTAAGGTACTGGTATTTTTACTGGTTTTAGTGCATAACTACATTTTACTCACCAGCCAATTGATTTGATTTAAATAACGCACAAACAGTGGGAAAATTACCTACTTCCAATCAGTAACTTAACAAAACAAGCAGCAATTTTCAAATCAGAAGCATTATTGAGAACGTCAGGTTCGTCAGATTCAAATCCCAATCCGGAATGGTCATATTAATGCATAGCATTAGCTTCTCTAAAATATTTCTGAAATTGACTCAAATTGTAATTTTTTGTTGGTAAACAGTCGGTGCTTGCAAATAGGTAAAGAATCTTAATTCAATATAAAATATCGTTTGATCGAAGCCTTAATATGTCTTCAGACATTAAATGTTTAAGGGATGGAGGGGGGGGGGGGGGGGGGGGGGTGGAGGTTAGTCCCACTAGGGCTTTTTCTTATTTTGTACATTTCTCCAATGTGTTTGAAAAATGCATAGAATACGATATACCATCGAAAAGAGAGTCATAAAAAGTACATAAAAATTAAAATAATAAGTTTTTTTGGCGCCCTGCTTCAGATTTTAAAAATTTCACTAAAAAGACTATTCCGAGCCAAAATTATATTTGGGAAGGTTTTCGGGGTCGCTGACTTCATTGCCGATGTCAGTTTTTAATATTTGGTGGAATGTAGTATGTCAGTCTGTCGGTTGTCTGATATTCCACGATAACTCGAGAACTAAAAGATATCTCTCTTAGCCGGTTTCAGATTTGAAATCCCCATCAAATTCTGCTCTAGATGCAATAAAAAACAAGTTTCTGAAATTTTTAGCGATGGGGGGGGGGGGGGTTGTCTCCCCCCCCCCCCCCCCCCCCCCCTTAAAAATCACTTCTATTTAACTTTGAAATTTGTTGTAAAATTTGAGAATTTTTAAGCAATGGCCTATATGATATATTACTATTATTAAACAACGACAAATTAAACAAATATCCTATTGTCCGCGCTTTTGTGGACAGAAAAATTGTAGCTTTTAAATAAATATAATGACTTATCTTATTGCCTTATAAAATTCATTTTGTATAAGTTGATTCTACATATTATCAGTGAATTTACTTTGTTAATATTTATATAGAATATTTTCAATAAACAAACTAACACCTTTTTTACTGCCAGCCAACAAAAATATATTACATTGTGCATGAATGTAAGATGCAGTTTCTTAATAATAAACATATATTTGATTAATTTCCTGACAGTGACATGTGTAAAAATCTGATTACTTTGATTAGTTGACGTCAAGGCCAGCTATGACCACATTACCTTGTTCAGGCAGCTAGTGGAAGTGCAGGTGTATGGAATGTCATATATCCTGTTAATATGCGTGGCGGCGGCAGTATAATTACCGGAAATTCACACTAGAACCTTATCAAAAATTTGGTTGCCAAATATATAAATAGGAATTTCTCCTGCATGGAATGGATTCTTGTTTAACCAATCAATAATAACCGACACCAGAACACAATAACAATAATTATTGTTATTGTTATTATCCTTAAATAAATATTTACTGATACATCAGTCAAACCATATAGCTGCAAATTCCTATTAACGGGAAATATAAAAAGTAAAGTTAATTTTCTTCGGCCGTTAGGCCAGGGATTACGCACAAAGTCTGACGACTTATTTCCAGTGCGGTCCCCCCAGAACTTTACTCCCCAGAGGAAACTGTAGTACTCATTTAGCTACCATTTAAGGATGCAAGGCAGAGATGTGCCCTAAAGTAAATTACAATTGTTAAATCAAACCATAAAGTTAAATATTAAAAGTTTAAACCATATAAAATGATAAAACTAAACAGTAATCACAAAGTGTATTGATAAAGATGAAAACGTGATAATTTTGATGATAATTTACTACAAATATATGTGTCACAGTTTATTATTTATATATACATGTTATATGAGTGTATTTTTGAAGTTTGGACAAATAAAAGTGAAATAAATGCTTGTTTTTTATATTGATAAATGCACCACATTAATTTTACAATTTCTAATCTATATAAGCCTTCAATTGGTAGGATGTTCAGTGATATATATATGGAATTGGAGTGAGCTTGTAAATGGGTGAATGACCCGTAATATTATATTATTTAATTTTATTCTGATTGGGTTTCTATATTTTTTGCAACAATTCACGCATAGGACGACGATTCCCTATAAAATATAAGGGTGTATAAGAGTGAAATATAATATATTCTAATTTTAACATTTCATTTATCATCAATATATATTCCCAAAAATTTTGTTTCGTTTATACATTTTAATAATTTATTCTGAATTTTTATATTATTTTTTAGTATTTGAGCCTTAGAAAATAAAATAAATATAATATATTTAATATATTATAGATAAATTTATTGTCTGTTAACCATTCATCAAGTTTGTTTAATTCATTATTTACTGATGTCAACAGTAGATTGGGGTTATTGTGTCTGATTAAAAGATTTGTGTCATCAGCAAATAAAGTTGTAATTAGTTTAGTACAATTCGGCAGATCATTATTGTATAAAGTAAGAATAATGTTGCACTTAATATTGCACCCTGAGGAGTTCCACAAGTAGGCGTAAGTTGGTCAGAAGTTGTATTATTTATTACTACAGCTCTACTTACAGTTCTATCTGTCAGGCTTTTAATCAAACGGTGAGAATGACCTCTGATACCCTAGTATTGTAATTTATTGAAAATAATTTGGTGGTTTAGGGTATCAAAGGCCTTCTTCAAGTCAATAGAAATAAGGCACGCAGAGTCTTGGAGTCAAGCGAATCTTGTAGACGTTCCGTAATGCTAAGTATTGCGTAATTATTTTTATCATGCGGGTCTCCAGATTTAAATACAGGGGTTACTCTAGCATTTTTTATTTATAGTGAAAAAAACAGATATTTTATTGATATATTAATTAATTTGGTTAGGTGTGGAGCTATATCATATGCAGCAATCTTAAGTAATTTTACTGGGAAATTGTCATTTGTAGAGCTATTGTTGTTTACATCTATTATATTGTGAATCACTTCTATGTCTGTTGTTTCTAAAAGGTTAAAGCTATTGGGTTTGTTGTTACTTTTTTGGATTTTTTTCAGAAAGTTTGATCCTGGTCTGAGGGTCTGATTTAGGTTTTGAGTTGTATCAATATTTAGAAAAATGGGGTTTACATCTGTATGATTATCTGGTAATAAAATATCTTGTGGGTTATTATTTATAAAAATATCGCCGTCCTCGCTGGCAATATTACTAAAAGGGAATAATTCCACGATACAATGCATTCAGTGTATTATATTGTTTAAATTTTGAGGTTTATTTATTTCAGTAATTTTAGAATGTGTTCACACTGGACATGATAGTGATATTTACAAATAGGGCACAATACCGACAGGCAGGGTTACTTAGGGACACTTTTTTTAAATAATCATCAAAAACTACTTAGCATGTGATACTATACTAATACCACAAATATATATATGATATTACTTGATCTAAAAATTCGATTAGTTTTCAATATTAAATAAGTTTTTGATATTTTTTTTTAATTAATAGGTGTCCCAAGTTACCCACCAAAGGGGGTAACTTGGGACACTAGTAAGAAATGTCATCAAATCTGATTATTAATCACTCTCTCATCTCATGTTGGGCCATCAGGGGGTAACTTGGGACATGGGCCATTTTTTAAAAAACATTTGGTAATACTATATACCCAATATAAGGGCACATAGCATTACCAAATGGATTAAAATTTTTCAAACCGTAACAAAATAGAAACTATTACTACCTAAAAAAAACTATTCTTTATTATTGCATAGTGTATATTGCAGTATTGCATACCTGGATGAAATTATGGAGAATAATCAAGCACAATATTATGAGATAATGTATAGCAAATACAGTAAGACAGTAGATAGGCCATTCTTACTTACAAATATAAAATGATTACACACAATAGTGAAATTATAGTGGACATAAAAATAGACGTAGTCCACTTTGGGCAGTTAAGAGACAGCAAGTTCAACATGACAATGTAAATGACAATATATTTTAGTTTAACACTTATTTTTTCACATCAATATAATTACTGTTTCTCTTTGAAATATTTCCTAAAGGAATACCATATGTATTGGACATTATGGATTGTCTTTATTTCATAATGTGGCTTTAGTGCAAGTAGTTCCCTTTCGCTACGGGCAGGAAGAACGAGTTCTTCAATATCAAGTGGTCCACAAATAAAGAAACGACGCAGGACAACTTATATATCATCATGCGTAGGCCATATCACTGTAGTTCCTTCAGGCAAAGAAGCCTTTCTATCATCTGTTTCTCTTAAGAATTTGACTTTATACTCATTCGGAGTTACTTCTTTATTGACATCTATAACTTCCCCAAAGTAGGGTTTCTTATCGAAGAAAACTGCATAGAGTTTCCCTATAACATCAGGTGAATCAAGGGATTTTTCCACATGCTTGAAATGATTTAATACCCATAGTTGATGATTATTAAATGATTCGTCATCCCCCTCGCTCTCACTCTCCTCAGGACTCTCAGTCTCAGGACTGCCAATATTATACCCAACCTCTTCCTCACTATCATCAGTTTCGCTAGGTGTACTGAGTTCTTCAGATTCACCCTCGTCACTACTTACTAGTAAAACTTGCCTTCTAGCAGCTCTTTGTTTACTTATTGCAGGAGCTTTATTTTCTTGATTCTTAGCAGTTGCCTTTGTAGTTGGTTTCTTAGTTGTCTTCTTTGAAGCCATCCACTGAATACCAGTGGTTTCTAAGGGAGTGAGATCTTCTGCTCGAATTCCCTTTCCTGGTTCAACATCAACAAGACGTCTCTTTTTTGGCTTCTTAGTTGGCCCCTGGTAGTGCATTCCCTCTAACATATTCATAACAACCTGGCTAACATTATGCACTTCATTTTGTTGTTCAAGAGAATCTTTCTCTGAATGCGGAAGTTTTGATAGAACTTGTCGGCTGTCAAGTGGTACAATCCCACACTTTCGGAAGCCAGATATTATGTTCATCTTTGCATTAACAAGCAACTTCTTGCGGAGGTCTAAGAGTAATTCAGGAAATTTCTCCTTTGGTACTATTCCATTCCTGTGTGACATCTTCCATTTACCAAGAATTGTTCTCCAAATTCGTTTCAATGGACCATAGAAGGCCACATCAAGAGGTTGTGTAAGATGAGTTGAGTTTGGTGGTATACAGGCAAATGTAATGTTTAATTTTTCACACTTCTTTAGGACTTCCTCAGAGAAATGCAAACTTAAGTTATCACTTAACATCAACTTAGGACCTTCGTTTCTCCGAGCACAAGGCTCCACAACCTTTGCGAAATAGTCAGAAAAGCAATAGGTGTCAAACCAATCTGGACCACCTTCTGTCCAGGTATCCCATAGGTTTACGGCCTTATAGACAACATATTCAGGAAGAATATCTCCGCTTGCTGTTGCTGTATACATGAGAGAAGTAGCAGATTTGGTTTGATCCATTATTCTCTCAGGATAGCGAACCCCACGTTTAAATATTAACTTTGCACGCCCTGGGTCATCTGAAAGGTTGGTTTCATCAAAGTTTATTATCCATTCAGCTGGGATGTCACCTATGGATATCTTCAGGTTATCAAAATATTTATGAACTATTTCAGGAGTCACATTGGCACGGACCTTTTTTATATTCTGGCATAGGCGCTTTGTTAAAGATCCTTCATTTCTCTCTAGAAATCCCAATACCCAGTCCTTCCCAGGAAGATTTTCAGAAAATCTACATTCTTTGATTCCTTTCCTGTCTAGAATATATTTTGCCATCATGCGAAGGTCTAGAGGACTAAATGGGAACCCCCACTCAGAAACCTTGACAAGGTGTGACACCATTATACATTCCGTATCCGCACTGAAACAAGTTGGTCGTCCTACTGGCAGCATATTCAATTCATGTAGCTTGCGATGTATAGTAGATTTACTGATTTTATACTTAAATGCAGTTTTACGAATTGACTTACTGTGAACTCGAACATCTTTAATGGCTGATTCTAGAGACTTATCCATAAAATCTTTATAAGGTCTTGTTCCAGGTTTTCTTCGGTACTTCCCCATTCTTCTTGCCGGTAAGGTTAAATATATACAAACAATTCACAAACTATGTTACCAGTACTGACAGGTACATATATAAACACAAACTACGGTATGTTGCTGACAGATAGACCTACTGGCAGACTGGACCGATATACATAGGCTGGTGGGGTGGGCCTAAAATGTTAACAGATCTCGACTTGCCTTGCTGCAGCACCCCATTAGTAAGTGGACAACAATCAAAACAAACGTACCGATAGGCTGGCACACACTATATTATATAGGCCTAATCATTATAAATATTCCAATACAGCAATACCATAATTGAATTGAATTGAATTTATTGAATTCAATAGGCCTATTACATATCAGTACAGCATATATTCAATTACATATGGTAATACATTGGCATTGGCAATATTATTTAATATGAATACATACTATTTAACACATTATTTACTGTCCCAATTTACCCCCCAAATCTCATTTTTTGCAAATAACCATGATTTTTATCTTGCTGTGAAATTTTTTTAAACTACCACCTAGCTGTAAGATCGTCTATATAATTTCCTATCATGTACCCAAAGTAAGATAGCTGAACTAACTCCCTTCTGGGAGAGCCAGACTAAAGTTTTCGGGTGTTGAAAAAAAAATTAATTTTGTGAAAAATAAATAATTGAAATTACAGAAACATCTTAGGAGCACACTTAATATACTTTCAAAATTTCAAAAATACAACATGTGTCCCAGATGTACAAGCTATAACATTTTAAACAATATGTGTTTAAGTGAACAAAAAATCATGTTTTGAAAAAACACTCCTGCTGTCCCAAGTTACCCCCAATGTCCCAAGTAACCCAACTTGATGGTACTCTGATTTCGTTGGTACCTATTGGGATGAAACAGAAGTTACAGGACATACGCCGTTTCTTCAATGGTGCTGGCATAAACGAAAGGACACATAAATAGTCATAAATGTTCGCTTCATATAAATCAAACTTTCTTGGTTATAATTACTGCACTAACTAAAGCTTCTATATATTACATCGAGACTGTATCACAATGAGGATTATGGGTAAATATATGTGAGCCATTGAGGTAGTGAATAAAATAGTATACCCTCCACCTAATCTTAAGATTATTTTCTATTTATTTAATCTATTAAAACCTGTTTATTTATACACATTTTAATACATAAATTTGGTTGGGGTACTTTCACTACACCTGCTATGGTACTGGTATCAGACAGCCCTGTTTGTTTTTCGTTTTCCTAGGGTTTCGTATTGGTTTGAGAGTTTCCGTAGTCGAGTTACTTTCATTGGTACTGTTGGGATGCTCGATATACGAAGGAGTATGTAAACTCCATCGTCTGTATCTGCTTCTTCCCGTTCTCCAGTCCTCCCGTTCTTCCCCATACTCCAGTTCCTGCGTTGTTGTCCTATTGGTGACTTTCCACGAATCGGTTGGTTGGATTTTAACCCAGTTATATCTTCCGGTGAAATAATGATCCGCGGGGCGCTTGATTCCGCTTTCTTTAAAATAACATTTCCATTGCGCTTAAAAGCAGAATGGATAATTTTATTCTTCTTCAGATTCTTTGCTTCCCGGAGAAGTCCCGCATGGTATGGTGTCAGATGTTCAGTGATGTAAACATCCTTAAGTTTTCCTTTGTTGTTTAATGCAGTCCATGGCCTATAAATTGAATAAGCACTGGTCGCCGCTGGACAGGATGGTTCACTTCGTTAGCTTCGTTTCAGCGTCGAGGTGTAATTAGATGGACTCTTGTGATCCCCGATAAACGGTAAACTAAAGAATGATCCCCATTAAATATGTATAGATGATATATCATTATAATATTATGTATAATTGTACCGGTAAATATCTCTACATTTGTATGTCTATTGACTGCATAACTTGGCATCTAATTAGAATTATCACGGTCTTATTTCACTTTCTAAGAAACAACAATAAACGACTTACACGGTAGTACTATAAAGTAAGTATTAATTATTTAACTAATTGACTACAATATTTTACATTCTAATGCAAAGAAAGTAAATTACAACTGCATAAACAAATAATGAATATAAAATTATTTGCTCACGTTTTAAAAAAAATATATGTTGTATAAAAGTAGGTTCGTTGTACCAGTACCTTATAATATATAACATATATATATATAATATATTATTCCATAAGACTGTTATATCTAATAATACCAATATTAATTGCAATAATAATAGTATATTTATATAATCCCATGTAATATTGTTATATAATATCAAATATGACATGAATATACGACATGATATGTGGCTGGAAGAATAATCATGGGTTATGTTTTTTGTTAGTACGTTAGTTATCGTCCCAGACGCCAACATTAATTCACACACACAGTCTGTGGGGAAGAGATGAGGAGAAGTTTGTCATCAACAACAAAGGAATTGTATATTTGGATAGACCGAGATCCAACGCAAAACGGAAGTCCCAGAGTTTCCATGTGCATGCGGAATATGAGAACTATGCTGCAGATATTCGGGATCTATCGAACTAAGAGTTGCAAAGAGGTTAAGTTTATCGATATTATCGATATTATAATACCGGTGTGGTGTATTATACGGTCCATCATATCTATTATTAGCATTTGTATTTTTATCAATACCGGCTTTTTGCCATTTCGGTTGCGCAATTACTCGCATGCACACACACGTTTTTCCTGTTACCCCCCCCCCCCCCCCCCCCCCCACCCCAGTAGACCTACTGATAAACCCCAGAGTTTCCACTTACACCCCAACTATTTCTGTTACCCTTACCCCCCTCCCCCCACCCCAGTAGGCCTACTGTTACACCCCCGAGTTTCCACTTACACCCCAGCTATTTCTGTTACCCTTACCGGTCGATAAGCATGATTCGTACTTTGCTATCTGGTTCTAAAACATATAATAAATTTGTGATCAAATTAAGGGTTATATATATATATAAATCGCCATTCCAATGGCGACCCCATTTCTTATTGCAGGTTTTTTAACTCCTAGGCGGTGATGAACATCGACGTTATTAAACGATATTTTCAGAGTATGTATAATATGTAATATGTGATGGCATCTCGTATATCGTGATAGCTCGTCATTTTCTTTCCGTAGTTCCTCGTTTTCCGTTCGAAGTTCCTCGATCTGCGTATTAGTTTAGGAATCTAGGGTGATTTTTTTGGTGTTGAAGTAAATCGTAGCCTTTATTTTTGTCATATAATCATTGACCTCCCTCCAACTCATATGTCACACAATATCATCACATTACTAACACGATTAAATATAGAAATATTCTGTAGATTTTGATAGGGTTAAATAATTAGTTTTAATTAAGAATTTTTTTCAAACAATTATTTAATACAATTGCATATGCATTACATACCTGTACGTACATATTTACAGATGTAGTGAAAAAGTACCAACAACATCAAAAGTGCGGATTTAATCTTATATACATATTAAAACGACCTTTTTTTATTTAGGAAGGGCCTTAAAACTATAATATATATATGTACATATATATATTATACCATTATTAGAGAAATATATAGATAGCAAATGAATCACCATTGTTTAGGTAATGTGTTGAAAACAAATGTCACAATTTTAAAATATTATTATATTTCAACCAAAACAAGCCCTTCATGAAATAGAATCTAAAATATATAAATCACAACCGGATAAATCTAACCTATTGCATGCTTTAAAACAGGACTTATTATTATTCATATTATCAAAAATACACCAACCCAGATGAACCAACTCCACAAGACGATCTGCCTAAATATAAAATGCTTACATAACCATCATAACAAACTGCATTACATATAATATTTCAATGCCAGTGGGACCAAAAACGAAACAAAAACACAAAAACTTACATAAACCACCACTTTCTTAATACAGGCTAAAATATATCATATTTTGATTCCAGAGGGGCAAAAGCCAATTGTGGATTGTATGGTGGTGGCACAATTATTTTGTTAAGCAGGCTTAATCCTCTTATGCAATTGCAATGCAGCAGGCCAAATATAGTTAGATATAATTAAACATGGTATAAAAGGTCAACCAATTAAAATAAAGATAATATGAGAAAGAATGGAAATAAAAAATGAAGAAGATAAAATATTTGACTAAAAAAATAAGGTATGACTATGATGGAAAGGAAATAGTACAACTACTCTAAATAATTATTTGATATAATTCAAATAATTATGTCTAATTTTGAAAAGTTTGCACATTTAAAAAATATACATGGCCATAAACTAATGCTGCACCCGTTCAATAAGAATAATATTTAATACAGTATTTGTTAAATTTCAAATTGCTACGCATAGAAACACAGATCTTTACAACTAATTTTAACTTTAGGCAAATTACCATTGAGAAAATGTGCACCCTGCTTACGATTACCAATATGAGGAACATTAAACGAACGGATGACCAATAAATGAATAAATGAACAGTACATAGTCTGATGCAGACCAGTAGGTCGAAAACGTTTACTATTGTATCTTTATTTAATATAATATAACCAGCTAAAGACCCTCAATACTTTATATTTTTTCTATCATCTATACACTATGAGGAACATGGCATTTATTAGTGGAAACACTCAATTGTCATGTATTACACCAAATTGACAAGGCATTTAGAGCATACTGGGTGTCATTATTCCCATAATCAGCATAAATTTAAAGTTATCAGCAAATAATTTGCAGACTAACATGTCATGCGAATATTATGAGTTAAACTGTGAGGCAGGTCGGTAATAAAATATTATAAACAAACCGGGACTTACAACACTGGCCGGTGGTGGCATACCTGAAATGACATCTGCTAGGTTACAGGAAATTCCATGACCAACAAGTTTTTCAGAAGTTTACCATGTACAACATAGTCAAAAGCCTTTTCAATAAAGTCAATGTAAATCAAGTTAATTTAATATCTTTTACATCTATCCAAAATCTTAAACAAATTTTCTACAATCAAAACATCTTTTTGAAGTTGATTTGCATTTTACAAAGCCATGCTGTTGTTTAGATTTTAGTTGGTTCCTAAGTCAAATGGAAGCTGTATTTATAACATTTTCCATTTTACATTGCATGCAGCACATGCCAATGGAATAGGTCTGTTGTTATATGTATTGCAAGGGTACAAACAAGTATTACATAAATATTGTAATATTTGTGTATATTTGAGACACTCTCACATTCTATTGATTTGGACTTTTCTAAAAGTATATAATTCGAAGTATGTAAAATTGTAGTGTTTACATGTTTCTCAATCTCTATCATGTCATCAGTAATAATTGTCTAACATAACCAGTATCAGAGATACGAATAAAATGATACTCTCATGTTTCTATATTCAGCTAAGTGAGTTCATTTGGTAAATTTTGACTATTCATATGGAAAACATTAAGAAAAAGTAGAATTATTGTCATTTGATTGTTTGATTCCCTGGAAGGATGGGCAGTGTTTTCACTCACAGTCTCAGAGGAGGCATTGCCTGTTCTCAGGCCTGCCTCTCGGACATGTTTTGCCAGTCATTTTCCACACCAAGAATTAATTGGTGATTGGTAGAGGTGGCCATAGGAGAAACAGTTGTATTTCATGGAGGTGTGGGGGGGGGGGGGGGGGTGGCAAAAGAATTACTGGCAGACAATGTTGCTTCAACTGGTTGGGTTTGCCATACAACCCAATTCAATGGTGATCGTTTCTGTAACAGGACATGATCATCAACATCCATTTTCTGTCAGTGATCAGCTTAGCTTGGTGAGAACTGATCATCAAGCTATCTCCAATTATCAAGTCGTTTACAAAGGCAGTATGATTCAAATTTCCTTCTTATGGTGGAATACATAGTGTTGATTTGCAGTCTGCAGAATGCATTAGATAGGAATAAGCCGCAAGATGTTGTGTTCTTTCTGAACAGCGTCAGATAAATTAGGGTGGATAAATGTATGCTGGAACTCTGCTGATGAACCAAGGCTACAAATCTCACCTATAACCTTACAACAATCTACCACTGATGAGAGTACAAATTCTGTGATACTTGGTAATTTTTGAGTAAAGGGGCTTTCTAAGCTGTCTAATACTGACAAAACTTAATGAGGCACATCTAAGGTGTTTCAGTAACTGATCAACTTCCCATTGATCACCACTGGGGGACTCTCCAGTTTTTCCAATAAAAGGTGCATTTAGAGGCAAGGTCTATACTGTAAATTTGGATGACCTATTTTAAATAATGGTCAATTTGGAGTTTTTCTTCAAAACTTTCGGGTGTTATATTTTCTACTTTTAAAATGCAAGTACAGAGCAGTTTCCCAGGAAGATGTAGACTGATGCAGTAATCTTTGAATGGTTAGAATGATCCCATTTTCCACAAAAAATGATGGAGGACCACTGTTAATTACTCGTTTATTACATTATAGTAGATTTCATTTGTTGCAGCTACATTCTGCACTTGTAGCAGTGCAGATAGTTGGTAGCAAAGTGAAAAGTGCACTGACAGCTGCATTGCATCTACCATATATGCCTGGCTGTTCTATTGTTAATCTGGTTAGGAAATACTGTGTTCAGATGTTACCTAGTACACAGTAGAACCTATGTTGATTTGCTTATGATCTTGGTATATTGTCTAAGAGATATTGGAGGGAGCACAGAACTGCTTTCAGTGCTGACTGTTTTATGAATAGCACAAAGACTAAAAGACTGGCACCTTGCAAGGACAACGGATGTGAGAACAGGGATGCACTAGGAAAGTGTATTCCTAACTGTGAGAACTGGTGCCGCTATGTTGCTGTGTTTGCCGGCACAGTTATTTACAGTTATATATAATAGTGTATAAATAAAATGGTTTGTAAAATATAAATAATGGGGTTTGTAAAAACTATAAATAATGGGGTTCGTGACAAATAGTTTATCATGATAATCAATCAATCCATTGTATGATCCTTCACAGAAGCAACAGGTATAAGGAAGTTTCATATTCATGATTTATAACTTGAATTATAGGATACTCAAACTCTTTATGAACTGTAATAAATAGCTGGAGGAAGAATGACAATCTCAGGAAAATGCGTCCATCACATTATGTTAACTGCAGGGAGCCCAGGTACAATAGTAATAAATCTTCATTTTTCTCAGCATCTATATATAATATGATGGAAACAGCAATACAATATTATGCAGGCACTCATACATAGTGTAGGATTTTTGTGGTGAGTTGTTTAATGAGTTAACGAGATACACGTAGTTAGAAACATCATGTTATGTAATTCGTATTTTTTTAAAGGAGTAAATGTCATCCCTTCATCCTAAAATTTGCTAAAACCAGTTTTTCATTACAAGTGTAATAACTAACATATATTAAAAATTATATATTATTAATAAAATGTCCATACCAGAAATAATTAATATTATTGTTGATGAAACATTGTTGATACAACCTCGAGGAACCTATTGAACCTGTCATGAAACTTTTCAAAATTATTACATATTTCAAGTATAAATAACAATAGTACCATGTAACAAGTATAACAGTGGCGATATATGCCTAATTCGGTCCAATGATGGGACAGGTCGATAGCTAAATTGTGCTGAAATTTATATAGATTTTAATGAGAGATTATTAGTTTAAGATAATTTTCTTTTCTTTTATTTATTACTATCGATGACCGATATATGGATGACATTATGGTTGATATTTTAATTTGTACAATTATAATTAAACATGCCACCTAGTTTTGGTAGTTTTTCCTGGTCAGTGATTCCATATCCGCGGTATAATTATCTAGGGTGTTCTGTCGGTCTATTTATGTCCATCAAGTGTCCATCCAATTATAATATATGGCTCCTACTAAACTCCCAAATGAACCCAACAATCCTAAAGAATTCAAAAGAACCCCAAAAAAACACCCAATAGAACTAACCAACCCAGAACAATCCAAAAACATCCAATAAAACGCAAAATAACCTAACCTAACTTATACATTTGTTATGACCATTCGATCTACTGTCAAATATTGTCCTTTCTTGCAGATATTCTCCCGTTTGTTCTTGAAACTATTCTTAGAATTACTTAATGGCTGATCCTAACCTGATTAATAGAAAACTGACATGCTGAGTTCCATAATTGCTAAGTCAATCAGAAATATTAAAACACACATTAGTGAAAGGCTACCAATAACTACAGTACGAAATGCAGGCTGATGACTATATGAATGTAGGCCTATTAGCTTTACCAACTGGCAGGGCTGCTTTTACGCATATGGTTATTTCTGTACGCTGAAGCGAGGCCTAGGGACCCCAAAAATTTGAAAGTAAACGATGAGTGTATGAGTGGGCGGGCTGAAAAACTCAAAATTGGAATATGAAATCGGCGGGGTATGGAATCATGGCCAAATCTATAAATAAAATATGCAAAATATTTTAAAATTTAAATATCATTAAGACCTGCCCCAGAGGAGCCGAAATTTTCAAGAAATTCTCATTTTTGGCATACGGGCAATAAAAAAAACAAAGTAGTTAATGTCAATAAAATATTTTTTTTTTTTTGGGGGGGGGGGGGGGGGGGTGGTAACTAAAAACATACAACCACATGGAAATCCATTAATATCATTATCACCTGTCACTTAGAAACAGATAAAATCATTGGGATTTACCACAACAACAACAACAACATCCCAGTATACAGTACTTTTGGGATTTACCACTTCAACACCAGTATATAGTAATTTATGTCACCACATAGTCACGTTTTGATTCAATTGACTTCATTGATTTTCTAGGCTTTATTCGAGAGCGAATTAGTCCATCACGACTCACTTGGACCAATCACAGATCTAGATACTTGTGACACTAATGCAACATGTCGTTCAACTGATTGAGTATGGCACGGTATTTTGAATTCAGTTAGATCAAGGTTGCAATCATCACACTTAATGTATGCTCTAATCTGATCAATGTCCCATTTGGCTATAATTGGAGGTTCAAATACATCGCTGGTTTGCCAGTTTATTAAGTCAATGTAGTCTCTTGCAGCAAGGTTAATTTCGGGAACTTCAAACTTTCTAACGGGATGTTGCACCTGGAGGGCAAATAATTATCTGGATCGAGTTATTCTCCTGAATGCTAACTCCCAGAGAGATTGATTGCCGACTACCTGTTAACATAGCTAAAAGAAGGTTTTCTGAGTGAGCAAACTACCTCTCCTAATGACCTGGTCCGTAGCATCTAATAGATGATGTGGAAGGTATCTTGAGCGCATTATAAGATCTACAAGGTTTCTTGGACCATCAATAGAAAGTAGCCTTGCCCTAATTTGAAACCAAGTTGGGGCATATACCTTAAGGACAAACTCAGCCAATGTTTCCAGCTTCTTCGTCGGACTATAAGTGCTCACATATATATTCTTAGAATTCGATTTGTTGCAGTGGTCCACCTGGAGTGGTATAATGGACCTGGATTTTGAGATGCAAGATCATTACTGCACGAGCCAATATTGATAACAAGGCACATACGATATAAATACTTTTGATCTGTGCTGAAATCATTCACAACATCATCAGGTATATGAAAATGGGTCATGTCTGTTATTTCTATTGCCTTAAAATGTATTATTGCTTTAAGCTCACAGGTAGCCATAGCTATACCGATAGGCCCACTAAAGGCATTTAGACTTTTAGTCACGCCATTTAGAACCCGAAGTAAGTGGCGTAATGGAAGCTCATTTATATCTAATGAACAAATTATGCACTGCAAAGGTCGACCTAAATGTTCCTCCATTAAACGAATCACCCCTCCATTGCAACCAGTAGTGTTGACACTTGTACTGTCAGAGCCCATTGCCACCATTGACTCTGTTGAGCAGCCATTTGAAGACATGAAGACATTCAACAATCCCATGTTCTACATTTCTTGCCTTGTTTGATTTGGAAGTGAAATGTCCTATATAAGAAGATCTCGGTTCCCCAATTATAACATAATGTTCTTCCTACTGTAGTGCTTTTCACCAAGTTTTGTTTGAATCTGTGTCTGATCTTTCCTTCCATCAAAGAAGACAGCCATAGGTGTATATTGACGATTCTCTCTCAGAGATGACCTGACCTTTAACTGTTCCCTTCGAATTTTATTCTTATCAACCACTTTAATCTTGTCTTTATATGTTATAATTCCAGAGTCTTGAAGTGCTGCTGATATCAAAGCAGCAGCTGCCCTGTCAGATATTCCAAAGCGGTCACACTCTCTGGCAACAGAGGGTAGATGATCATGCATCTGCCTTGAACTTGAAACTTTACTCTGAAAATCGACATTATTGCTATCTGAACTGCAGGATTCTGGTTCAGTACTGTTACCTGCATCAGAATCATCAACAACCTCAGCACAGGGGATTGGGATTGTAAATAACTTTCGTTTTTCCTTCCGAATTAATGATGCTTCTTGTTGTCTAGTTGTAAGCTAATCATCACTTCCAATTGACATAGATCGAATCCCACATTGGTCAAAGAGAAATTGCCGCTCATTTATTGGAACCTTGTTTTCCAACTGACAGCTGCATGAGGTAGATGGTATATCACATTTGCAGCTAGCAATATCAAATAGTTGATTGGATTTGCTTATGAATGTATCTATCTTGAGTTTATATGAATTACAGTTCCTTCTGTCCCTTAAATGGTTTCAATATATTGCGATGCTTTCCCTGGTAATCAATGATCTTATGTCTTACGTCATTGTCTTATGTCTAATAGTAGGAATGGATGCTGACTTCCAAATGTTCTGCAGGTCCGTAGCAACAATATTGGATACATCTTGGATATTAGGTTCCTTAGTTTTGGGGTTATCCTTCATTATGAGATGAATGTAGTGATAGTAATGAGAGGAAAAATACCTTATAGAACATTTCATGAACTGTGAAGGAGATTTTAGAGTGACTGTGTTGAAACAGTTTAGAGATGGTCGTGATAGGCTATCATATGAAGCTGTATTAATTTATAAATTTAGACCGAGCTTTAATAAAATGTTACCAGCGATATAAGAACTCTTCATAGATAGGTTGTAATAATATCCTTTCTTTCCTCCGCAATAATACCAGTACGTTTATTAATTTTCCGGTGTAACTTTATTACAGTATATCTTTGTAATTATTATCGGGATAACTAGGTCGCATCAGATTTGAATTCTAACCACCAGTATTTATGCATTGTTTAAAATTCAGTATTTACATTATCTTTATTATTTCACAGTCTCTGTAGATGACCGTAAGGTCAAGATGTCATTAGACTTATTAATTTATTATCAGTATTTTTCCTATTTAATTAAATTTAAATAAATTAATTTTAAATAAAAACTTCTTCATTCATATTTACTATACCGGGAAGATAGACCCCAAGTTTCACCTTATGATAAAAGTAAAACTATATAATTTTAAAGTCAAGTTATAAGTATATTGGTTCAGACCACAGAATTGTGACTGCAGAGATAAGACTCAGTTTGAGAGCCAGCAAACCCAGGACAAGCAAGCAAATCAAATATGACTGGGAGAAACTCAGAACTGACAATGCTGTAAAGGATGCTTATGCAGTAGAAGTTCAAAACCGCTTTGAAGCACTTCAGTCAATGGATGAAGACCAATCCACCAATTCAATATACCAGAATATAATAAAAGCCCACAAGGAATCAGCTAAGAGGCATATCCCACAGAAACCCAAACGAAAACAGTATGTGCCATGGCAAAACTCTGAGGTTACTTGTAAGAGAAAAGATCTTAAGATAGCCTACAAAGTTAAAACCGAACAACCAACAACCGAAAACATTAACAAGGTTAAGAAAGCTAAGGACGATCTTAAATTGGCCTACAACATCAGCCAGGAAAAGTACATATAGGATAAAACTGAAGCAATTACAACTGCTCACATACAGCAACAATCAAGACGTACCTGGCAAACTGTAAATGAGGTATCTGGTCAGAAAAGTTGTGCAAAGGGGCGCCTCAAAGCCGATAGTCCTGAAGAACGTGTTGGGAAGTGGAAAAACTACTTCAGCAACTTGCTTGGGCAGCCACCAAACATCGAGGTCAGCCCTACAAGGAAAATATATGACAAGACACTACCTATAGAAACAGGGGACTTCACACCTGCCGAACTCCAAAGATGCGTTAACAGTATGTCCAATAATAAAGCGAGTGGATTAGATGAAATCCCAGCGGAGGTATGGAAAACCGGAGTGCTAAACAGACCATTATTGAATGTTTGCAACCGGATGTTAAAAGGGGAAAAGCCACCACCAATTTGGACTAAAGGTCAACTAAAGCCTCTCCCAAAGAAAGGAGACCTCGGCATACCAACAAACTATCATGGGATCTGTCTGCTTGTGGTAGCTGCCAAAATATACAATAAAATGATTCTATATAGGATTAGGCCTCACATAGAGAAACTACTGCGTAAGAGCCAAAACGGATTTCGACTAAGTAGATCAACAATAGCCCAGATACTTGCACTACGGAGACTGATTGAAGGAATTAAGTCAAAGAATCTCCCCGCAGTCATGACTTTTGTGGACTTCAAGAAGGCATTTGACTCCATCCATAGAGGTAAAATGCTTGAAATCCTAAGAGGTTATGGAATACCAGATGTAATTATTGCTGGCATTGTATTGTTATATTGTGACACAGAAGCGCAGGTACTCTCACCAGATGGTGAAACTGAGTTTTTCTCAATCCTGGCTGGCGTACTGCAAGGTGACACATTAGCACCATTACTATTTGTAATTGTGCTGGATTATGCAATGAGGATGGCCACAAAGGGTGAAGATCTGGGATTCACACTTCAAGAATGCAGAAGTAGTAGATATCCGGCAACTACAGTCACAGACACTGACTTTGCGGATGACATCGCCCTGCTCTCTAATACGCTAGCAGATGCACAGCTTCTACTAAATAAAGTGGAGAGGGCTGCTAAGGAGGTTGGATTGCATATAAATGCTACAAAGACCGAATTCATGACATTTAATGTTGATGGAAACTTGACAACCATTGATAATAATCAACTAAGGAAGGTCGATGACTTCCAGTACCTTGGATCATGGATAGAGAGTAGCAAAAAGGACATAGAAGTTAGGAAAGCAAAGGCTTGGGCAGCTCTATCAAAAATGAATACCATCTGGAAATCAGATCTCTCCAGGCACCTGAAGACTAAGTTCTTTCGAGCCACAGTGGAAAGTGTATTTTTATACGGGGGTGAGACCTGGACACTGACTAAATCACTTGAACAACGAATTGATGGTTGCTACACAAGACTACTAAGGGCAGCCCTAAACATCAGCTGGAGACAACACATGACAAATGCCAAGCTTTATGGTACAATACCACCTGTATCAACCACCCTCCGTGAACGCAGATTAACATTCAGTGGGCACTGCTGGCGAAGTAAAGACGAGGTCATACCAGATCTACTTTTCTGGCAACCAACTCATGGAAAGCGTAGTCGTGGACGACCGGCCATAACATATATAGATCAACTTGAAAGGGATACGAAGGGGAGAAATGAAATTGTGACAACTATGGAGAATCGGGAAGCCTGGAAGGATCTCATTTCCACTGTCCGAGTTCGCTCGACCTAGTAGTAGTATAAGTATATTAAATTTTTATTATTGGTGGAGGCCTACCTACCCTAATATAACTAAATAATAAACAAAATAAATGGAATACCCCAATTGTAAAGTCCAGTAGTATACCACCTACCGAATCCTAGTAACGAAATACCTTACTGTAGAATCCAGCAGTATATACGGGTTCGTACAGTATCTGCCAAGAAATCCCAGTCCAAAGTGTGTCTAAATAAACAGATACCAAGCACACAAACGATTACTGGCGAGGAACCGAGCCTGATGACTCTTCTAATACTTGGGCGAATCAATTGCCCGGGCTAACTAGACAAGCAGGATGCCTGGCCTCTAACCGGTGAGGTAGATGTACAGTCTACAGATACAGACCAAACTCATGGGAAAACAATCCCCGCGTAGCGAATCCTAACTACCACTAATGGACCAAATACTGTAAACTTGCTGCGGTGTGATTTATATGGGTATAATACGAGCTAGCGGGTCAACTGACACTAGCGTAAGAAACAATACTGCCGACAGAAACAGCAGTCAAAGGGGTGCCTGAGAATAAAACAATACTTCTACAAACTATCTTTAAGCGCGCGTGTGTGTGTGTGTGTGTTACGATAAAACAATTTTGGTGTACCGCTGTTATACTAGGTTTTGGAGATTTTAACAAAATAACAATACCGGGCGCTACCTACTTGAATAAGCTAGTCTGGCAATTACGGTGTTAGTAACTACGCCCGTGATCGGCACTGATACCAGATTCTTATTGTGAGATAAGGAAATAGGGTGTTAATTTACTACTGTACGTCTAGCTGATCTGGTATGTAATAGATTCTAGAATTTTGTTACCGCAGTGGTATGTAGTAAATACCTATCAGTACATGGTGAGGGCGCGGTAGAGTGTTAGTAAACCCCCCTTTAGCCAAAAATGCGTGCCGGTAGCAGAAAGCTACCCCCTTGCCTGAGCAATTACTTTGGACTCAGACAGATCAGTCAAATCAGATCAGATAGTGCTAACCAGTACTGTACCGATAGTACGGCAAGTCACCAAATTATAGAGCATGCTGTTTGTACCTAGCGTACTTGCGCGTACTAACAAACAGCTTTGGCTCGCACCTGTAAGAGATACAGGTTGACCGAGGGGGTTTCTTTCTGAATCTGAGGTATTTGGTCCTAAATTTTACGGCATCCCAGGACGGCGTCACGCTTCCCCCTGATCTAAGGGCTTACGGCGGGCAAAGGCATTGAACAAAGTCTTACCTCCTCTGACATGGACGTTCTCAGGCAATCAGGTCATGCTTCCAAATGGGCGTGGGCGAAATAGTGCGGGTTCCCTTATGCGTCATGGACATCCCTTCCCCTTGCGTTGCTGTGGCCTAAAGGTTTAGGCAGCCATTCTCCGAAGCGTTTGGCTGTTTGTGATAGATACGCTAAAAACTACATGTTCAGAATTTGCAGTATATTTTAACGTAAAATGACTAAATGATTTATCAAACCTAAACTGAACTTCATAAATCAGAATAACAAAGTAACACTAATCGGATAAGAGATATGTGATAACATTTGTAATATTAGTGATAACCGAAGGGCAAATGGCACCTTATATAGGAAATCCTAAGCATGGAATCACACTAGAACATTCTACCACATTCCATGGGCTCACATTGTACCAATAAATCATTAAACGCCCTACGATTGGCCCACCTAATCTGTTAATGTGTTGTACGCACTCCATTGGCTTATCTAATTTGGTGAAACAGAAAATAAATTTCGCAAAATATAAATTTTACCGACCCAGATTCAAACTCTTGACCTATCTCAAATGTAACCTGCGCACTAACCTACTGGACCACTGCGCCTGTAGCAACTCGTGCCAAATTATAATAAACATAGGTAATACACGAATTTATAACAAACTGTAAAATAAGGCAAATGCGTCGGATTTTAAAAGTTTTTTTTTTACATAGTACTAATTACAAATAGCTCTACCTAGTAGTGAAATAATTCCACACCAATGAAGGACAGTTATCAGGGAATTGTGGGAAGTATCAGGGAAGTAATGCACTAACTGGCTAAATTGAGCAAGGCCGACAAGTGTGGGAGTGTACCATAGTAATTAAAGAATGAAGTAGTAGTGCATACATAACCTTAGAGAGTAGAATAATATCACAATTTCAATATTGCCCGCCTGATTTTGGACATTTTTTAAACTTTTAATTGACTAATTTAATATGTTTTATTTTTAAGTTTTTATTACAGCACTCACTTCTGCATGAATTTTGCGAATGTAATAGGCTACCGGTAAATTATTTTGCCTGGTAATACTAACCAATGTTTGGCGTTCCCTGAACCTGAAATGTCTGCTAAACATGCTACATTGTAGGCTGGTGGCTGGGTACGCCTACTGCAACTGACATAGGATGAAAAAATCGAACAGCAAGCAGTACAGCAGTGCAGTATATTGGGCCTAATGATTTATGCATTATGCTACAATTAATTTAAACAAAGTGCATGAATCAGTTTAAAATTCCCACCAAATTTATCAAATTCATCTAAATTTATTAGGCACTGAGATAGATAGATTTAGATTTAGATAGATTTATTTAGACATTATGTAAAAACAATAACAAATACACCAAACAATGTACCGGTATAACATATAGGATTACCCCTAAAGCTTTGCAGCTTATTTCCAAGAGGGTCCTTTATGTTACTTGGTTACAAATACAATATTACACTACGCTAACCTAAAACCAATATAAAACGTAATTACACTATGTACATGTACAACTTTACCGAGAGCGTGACAATGTCCGACTCAACGATAAAGATGTAATGTACAGAACAATTTATTATAAAACGTAATTACAGTATAAATAATTAATAAACTAATAACTTACTGTTCTTAGTCCAGATTCAGAAAAGACATCTGGAGTTAGGTGGTGCCTAGGTTTGTAGTCTTTAATAAATCGTACTACTTTATTCTGAGCTACTTGTAATTTACATTTAAGCTGTTTGGTTAAGCCTTCATACCAAGAAGAGCATGCATAGTCCATGTGACACTGTATTAAAGAAGAGCAAAGAATTTCTCCTGATAAGCAGTTATCCAATGTGGCGCCTAAATATTTAACTTCCTTTTTATTTTCAATCTTATGTCCATTACAAGTGACTTCAAACTTAGTTACCTTCTTTACCTTTATTTTGGAACCAAACAAAATACTTTCAGTCTTGCCGTACCGTCAAGCGGGGTTACATTGATAGTTTTTTGCAGCTTAAGGACATTTTCTCTGGCTGTGTAAGCCCTATGATGCTGTTAATAGAAGTCAATAACAATACATGTTTGGGCTATACAAATACGTTATGTATGCAATTCCCAGATGCCGCATAGCGAAGTAATTTAGAATTGATTAGCTATCCAAGTTACCTCGGGATTTGGGGATACTTGGATATCTGGGGATACTAAATTTAAAACTTATCTTTACATTTAAAATTTATCCTAGGCTACAGTTGTATTGAGAGACATATTTTAATTCAATAATAAAAATTTTTGGATTGATATATAAGATATCTGATCATAATACAAAATAAAAAAGTATTGCAGAAATTAATGATTTTTATATAATTATCACATTCAAGTTATCCATACAGGATAACACTTTTCCAACCATCAACAAGTTATTAACTAACACAATGAAATATCATTGCTATGTTTATAAACATTCTACCGTTATATCATTCAGTCTGGTAACTCATCTCCAAAATCAGCTTTTGAAAATCTGAAAAGTTTTCTAGCTCGAGATGTGCCCCCTGTGGTAATGGGTTTACAGAGCTTTCTGAGTATAGTGTCAAAGCCTTGGATTCCGGTTTCAAAATTATCTGGTAAAGTCACTGTTATGGAGTCCTCGATTTTAATAGAACTTCTTATACGTTCTGCATATTTCACCACAACCTCAAACTGATCCTCATTAACTTCCATGATTTGAGAAACAAAGTTCCTATTCTTAGTGACCTGAGAAACGATTGGAACTGCAACGAGCAACCAATCCCCAATATTAAGATCCCTCGTAACTTCCTCCTCTTCAGAAGATTCATAGGACTCATTGCTTTCAACAATACTGACAACACTCATGCTGCTCTCATTGTCTGAGATATCTTCCGACTGTTCACCTCCTTCAGACTGTTCTGTCTCACAACAATCCGCTACAGGTTGTCCCTCGATACCAGTATCCGTAGCAACATTTTTACCCGGAACAATCTTGCCTCCACGTTTACGTGATTGTTGTTTAGGTGGGCCTATATGTTCCTTGAGCATATCAGCAACAACATCACCCAAATGCGAACGAATGTGGATTTCAGAACTCTGCTGACTACCAGAAGGCAACCGTTTTAGAACATGTCGCCTGTCAATAGGATGCAAACCGCATGCCCTGAAACCAGAAACCAGATTACCTTTGCTGTTTATCAGTTCCTTAAAAAGACGGTTCAATAGAGTAGGAAAAACATTCTTTGGGATACTGGAAACGCTGCGAGACTCCTTCCTCCATTCACCTAATATGCTTCTCCAACTTGTTTTGAGCGGCCCAAATACAGCCACATCAAGTGGCTGGAGGAGGTGTGTGGAGTTTGGCACCAAACATATATATCGAATATTGTGGGACATACAAGAGTTAATAACCTCAGGACTAAAGTGACTGTCAAGGTTGTCACCAATTACGATAATAAACCTTTTATTGGGAATTGGCTTACCATTCTCCAACAGAAGATCGTTCTCTCTAACCTTGATTTTATTGATGAAAGGAAGTAAGACTTCATGAAACCACCTTGTATATGTTTTCCCATCGAACCAGCTACTTTTAGTAACATCATACACTGTATCAACAGGGCCACCTAATGTCCATTCACTCCACAGGTTCTGGGCTTTGTAAACTACCATTGGGGGACAAAAGTCTCCCACTGCGTTTCCACAGAACATTAAGCTAGTCAAAGCTTTTGAGTGAGCAACCTTGGACTCTATTCGACCTTGACCCCGACTCACTATTGAGTCTTGCGCACCAGGAATATCAATAATACCAGTTTCATCATAGTTAAAAATGAATGCAGGTTCTATCTTCTCAATCTCAGCTTCGTAATTATCAAAGAACTTATTAACTTCATCTGCTGTCACACGGATGCGTGCAGGTTTTACTCGTTGAACTATCCGTTTCGTTAGATTGTTCCTCTTCTTGAAAAGGTCCAACCAGTCGGCTCCTGGAAAATTGTCTTTAAAACGTGTAACACGTTCACTCTTGTCTAAGTAATTCTTCACCATGAAACGGAGCCCATTGAAGACACTGGAAACTTCCAAGTTGCCAAGTGATCGAGAGTTTGTTTAAACATACCTTCCTCTATTGGGGATAAGACGGGTGGCCGCCCCACGATTTTCTCTACCGGTAGCATTGAATCACTGCGGACGACTTTCATGTATCTCCATAATGTACCATATGGAATTTTGAATTCTTTAGAAGCCGATAAAAGGGACCTTTTGGCATTTACAACAGCGTTACATGCACTTTCAAGCTGGGCAGAAGTGTATCCATTGCGATAGTTTCTTGCCCCCCTATTCCGCTCATAATTTCTCACCATTTTAAGCTCAATCTCAAATTAAATTAGTAGGCCTATGGTGGCACTGAAGGGTCAATTCATTTTTTTTTTATAAAACGAATTGGCCCCACAAATTCGGTTTTTTTTAATCTGGGAAATGTAAAATAAATAGGCCTAAACAAAAAAACGTATTTCGTTTTTTTTTAACTCTGAGAAATTAAAAAAAACTAATTAGCCCTTCAGTGCCACCATAAATTAGGGCTAAATATTCACCAATAACAGTAATCAGGTAATTGTTATAACTGTACCGGTATTGGCTAACTTGTATGGTATGTGGGGCGAGACACGTATGGCGAGCCATCAGCGAACTGATATAATTACACTATGGCAGTTTTTCAAAAGTCTGTGTGTGTGTGTGTCAGTGTGTCGGAAGCCATAAATGTCGGAAGCCATAATCGAAGTTAAGATCTTCAGCTAACTGCTAAATTGTATGGTTGAGTCATTTTGAACGGTCTCTCCATGGAAATTAATTGTTTAGCACCATACGATTAAAGTTATTTTGCACAGAAATTAGATATCTGGAATCCATGTACCCCATCCCATTATAGATTTTTATTTTTTCAAGTGATTTGCGTTAATAAATGTATTTTTAATTGATTTAAACATAATTAACATTGTAAATTCATACGCTGATTCCATCCTCCCCCATAGAGCCTAAGGCACGGCAAGGGCAGCCGTGCCCAATAATATTTCTTGAAGTTTTACATTACTGCAAGCTAAAGTCTTTGACCAAGCCAGTGCCTAGGCTAGTACACAAGGACATAGTAGTCCAGTAGAAGGAATAGTGCTCCTTCAATACATCTCAACAGACATCAATTCATTTGCCTGTGCCAACCAACGCGTGCTCCATAACATAACATATATTCTTGATTTCCATCACCTCTCACCACAATTATTATTAGTAATTAAAAGTTTCAATTCGGTTTGTCTTTCCGTTATCTGGTTATTCAGTTATTGCATTAAATAAATGTTTTAAAATATATCTTACGAAATATGGTTAATCATTAAAACTTGTCGCTAACATTCTCGCTATGGGGGTTTTAAAGAGTGTTGATTACATTTCTGATGTCAGTTTTCACGTTTACATAAATCTAGTCTGTCTGACTGTCGGTCTTTCTGTCAGTCAGTCTGTCAAAACATAAAAGATAATTCAAATTAACTAACATTCTCGCTATGGGGGTTTTAAGGGGTGCTGATTTCATTTCTGATGTCAGTTTACAGGTTTACATAAATCTAGTCTGTCTGTTTGTCGGTCTTTCTGTCAGTCAGTCAGTCTGTCAAAACTTAAAAAAGAATACAAACTAACTAACATTCTCGTTATGGGGTTTTAATGGGTACTAATTTTATTTCAGATGTCAGTTTTCACGTTTAAAAAAATCTAGTCTGTCTGGCTGTCGGTCTTTCTGTCAGTCAGTCTGTGAAAACTTAAGAAAGTATACTAACTAACCAACATTCTCGTTATGGGGGTTTTAAGGGTTGCTGATTTCTTTTTTGGTGTCAGTTTACACGTTTACATAAATCTAGTCTGTCTGTCTGTCGGTCTCTCTGTCAGTCTGAACTACTGCACTGTGGTTGCTGGTTGGCATTACGCCATATACCTAACACTAATAATACATTCTACAATACAGCCTATCTACAGTACAGAATGGATTTTTTGCCACGAAGAGCAATAAATGTCATTAATACTATCCACCAGTATACCTTCTCCAAGAGCCTTCTAATAAAACATGTATTCCAGCATGACGTGCACTGCACGTCTTCGTGCTGTCCATTATGACGTGCAGTGGACGTCATAGGCTCTAAGGGGTTAAGCAACACGGTCCCTACTTCGCCCTGTCGACACCCCAGCCATTTTTCACCAATCCTTTTTTAGAGTTTTTTAATTTTTTTGGTATTGGTGAAAGTTCTACAACATTAGTAGATATGTTTTTTATGATAGCTAGTGTTTTTTTGCTAGCTAGTATTTTTTGAAATTATAAAAAATGTTAAAGTCCATGATATTTCAGGTTAAACTGTTGAAGAATATATGTAAAAGCTTTTGTGGGATAACTGATTCGTTTGCCTTGTTGGCCAGTTCCCCCCCAGTCGCTAAGAATACTCTCAAAGTGATCTATAGCTAAAAATAGTGCAAGTTACCAGCTTATTGGCTGATTTGCTGTACGCAGGCATCTGGGCTCTGTTTAATCGGCCAACAAGCCTAGGGAGGTTGCGTCATAGCCTTGTTTTTGTATCTCCCAATAGAATTTGAGTTAGCCTTGATTTTGACCTATCACAGAGCTACTGAACTGAAATTTTCCTATCTCACTGCTCTTTCTCTGTGTTGAACGGGAGCTTCGTGGAATAAGGGAGTTGGTATCCTCGTACAGAGCAGTAGTCACGAGTTTTTCAAAGCCACGAAAGAACGGCTTTGTAGTGTTTTATGTTTTCTGCTTTTTAGCTCAACACTAGTAGGTTTAATTATAAGGACATATATCCTTTAACGCATTTTAACTGCGGCACTGCAGTAATCACTGCTGCATAATACCTGCTGACACACGGCTTTTAATAACTGCTGAAACTGCTAAAATTTACCTGCTCAATCGGTACTGTATACTGCTATTTGTTGTTGGTTATTCATTATATTGGTTGATGAATTATTATATTGGAATAACGAGAAATAACCCCGAAACCCAATATTCTTGATATACCGAAGGTAAGAGAGAAAGGTTACCAATAACGATTGTGACTTATGTTAAAGTGGTTTGAATTGAATCTAATGTTATTTGATAGACCCTACATGAGTCAGTCTGTGTTCCTTTTATATGTGACTAAAATCAGTGAAGATTGGCAGATTAGTGTGCAGTATTGTGCAGCATTGTGTATGAGTGAGTCTGTTAAAGAAGCAATTCCTAAAGAATGCGCCATATATGTGAATTATAATTAAGCCATATCGTTGTGAGTAGTTTAAGTCATAACTCTGTTTATATAGATAAAGCGCCACGTCCTAAAGGAACTGTTAATATTCCCAAAGGTGAATAATATTGTCAGAGATTATATAATACCGTCAGTCGAATAATACATTAGGCTTACATAGCAATAAAATTAAACCGTCGAACCCAATCTCCCGGGAATATCCAGCGGGTGAATGGTCGCGCACAGATTGGTTTCGACTAGTGTAGTGAATCAAATACTTGTCATAGGCTAAAAAGCGATTTAATATCTAGAAGACATCTTAAATTGGCGGGTTACACTGCCAAAGGTCTGAAAGCGCGAACATTAAAGGATATAGCTTCTTTATTGCGGTAAGCAATAAAGTTGAAAGTACCGGTCAACCGGTAAACCTGAACGGTCCATCTGTAGGTCAGTAGGCCCAACTGCCAGAACCGGTACTGCCGTAGGCCCGTAGGTCCAACTGCCAGAACCGGTACTTCTGTAGGTCCGTAGGCCTAACTGTCCTAACCGGTACTTCCGTATAAGTACAGCAGTATTATTCGATTTGATTATATATGCCGGTAGGTCTTAATAATTAATTGGGGACGCCTGGTTTTTATTGGGATTTTACTTAGGCCTATTTCTGTCAGTTTTATTTGTTTGTAGGCCAGTATTGAACAGAAGGCGTGTAAACCTGATCAGATTGTGCAGACGATTTGTAGGCTGAGCTGTTGTCTGATTGCTGTTAAGTCTGAACGGATTGCAGTGTGTGTAGATCATCTGTCCGATTAAGTACGGTTAGGAAGTAGGGGCAGCGAATGCTGTAAGGTAAACCCCCAACTAAAGAATAAGTCGCACTACTGGGTTAGAGCGCATACTCCCTAATCATTTCGGAGTCTGCATGTCCTGTAGTTTATTTAGGCTTGAGAGTAGTCTGCCATCGTTTAGTCTGTACTTTGTTTGTGTAAGTCTGTACGGGTAGCGTATAATTTATTTAGATAATTTGTAGGCTGGATAGTTGTCTGGCTGTTATTAGGTCTGAACGGATTGCAGCGTGTGTAGATCATCTGTCCGATTAAGTACGGTTAGGAAGTAGGGGCAGCGAATGCTGTAAGGTAAACCCCCAACTAAAGAATAAGTCGCACTACTGGGTTAGAGCGCATACTCCCTAATCATTTCGGAGTCTGCATATACCGTAGTTTGTTTAGGCTTGATGGTAGTCTGTCAGTGTTCGGTCTGCATTTTGTTTGAGTAGTTTGTACGCGTAGCGTAATATTTATTATTCAGAGTTCATGCGATTATCCGCAACAATCATTCCCCAAGTTTGTTCCTACAGTAATTGTGTTTGTTATACATACCGCTATAGTTAAATTAACCCCGGTACTACACAGGCTGCTCGGCGTAGGTAAAGACTGGTGATTTTGTGCATCGGTCACTCCAGCAGATGCCGTGGTTCTTTTAGCTGTTCAAGTATATTTAACTACTGATTATCTGTTGTACAAGTACTCGTACCTAATTTAGGGTTTAGTGTACAGTACTTTCCGAAATAATTAGTGTAGGCATTATATTTGTGTTGTAAAGTGGTTGATAGGCACGTTCGATTAGCTCTATTAACTTCTAGGTAGGAACACTCCGTGATACATAACGTAGAACCTATAGCGATACGGCTATAGGTCGTCAGGCGGTGGTATTTTCCTATCTGGACAACGCAGTGTATTTACTACTACTCATTATTTCAAATACCGTAGTACCCTGTCCGTTGTAATAACCAGTTTCTAACCCTTTGTTAGGCTGGTTAGTAGATTTCTTGTAAAATTACCCTAAAAATTCGTATTTTGTGTTTTTTGTAAATTTTTGTGTTTATTTAGAGATTGTAATCTCATCCGAATTGTACGTAATTTGTAGTATTAAGTAACTTAGGTAAATTAGAATTATTTGTTTTAGTGTCCTATAAGTAACACTTCACTGAAAGCGCACCGCTTTGTGTAGTGATTACTCCCCAGAAATAATAACATTTATTTCAAATATTGACAAAGCCCATTAAAACGGGTATATATATATTATAAATCAAATCTAACGATTTATAAATAGTAGGCCTACCATATAACCATTAGGTCTCAATATCAGTTGGACTACTGTTCAAATAACGGTAATAAAGTAAGTAAGGTAACAAAGTAACCCTAAAGTTCAGAAATTCAATTATTTAAAATAATTGATATACCGGTATTTACGATAGGCCTATTATCTTTATTTCTGTAAATTTAGGCTGAAATTATACCGGTACTTGTAATTAATTCTAGTCCAGAATTATATACACTACAAATTGTAAGCTGTATACCGGTATTCCCGATAGGCCTATTATATATTTATATATATTTGTGCTAAAATTATACCGGTATTCTGAGATAAACCTAGTCTGTAATAATACTTATATATACTATAAGCATACCGGTATTCTAATATATTATATATCACGCTACACTGAGTAGCAGTACCGGTAATTAATTACTAGGCTAGTAGTTAATACTGAGTTACTAGACTTACTCAGACTGTAATACAGCAGTAGACATTCAACGGTATACATAGTCATGTCTGATACTAAGCAGAACCTGTCAGACAGTTTATTAGATGTAACTATCTGCGACTCAGATAGAGACGTACAACCGTCTGGTCGTAAGTTCAGTTCACCTCCCACTGTGAGGAAGGTCATCCCTCCAGTAGTAATAACAGAACCTAGGCTAGTCCAACATCGTAGGTCTATCATAGGCACCCGAGCTCAGGTCAAGCGGGACCAAGAAGCAGCGGACCAGCAGCAGCCCGCTAGTCAGGAGCTTATTCCTCAGCGGCCCAACAGCTCCAGTAGTGAGGATACTGTAGAGCTGACACCCGAGCGCGGAGCAGAGATGACGGATGCGGTTTATACGGATCCCCTTCTCATCCTTCCTGCAGCCGTACTCACTAGGTTATTGATCGCGGTGGAAGAACACCAGATCGATTGGGCGAGAAGTCAACGGTCAACTAGAGATAGTTATGCGGGATACACGAGTGAAGAACTGAAGTCTATTGTCGAGTCGCAATGGAACTTCCCCGGACCCGGACTCCCGTTTGATTTATCAGAAGCTGCCTGGGAAGACATACACCGGATGGGAGTAGCCAAGGAAACCATCGATCCAGCTGTGTGGAAGAGGTCCGCAGCCGGATACGCACAGGGATTCTTCAGCTCTATAGAGCGATTAAAAGAACAACTGTTTCAACAACCTCAAGGACCTCAAGAGCAGGGATTGCTGCTTTATCAAGTTAGAGAAAGAATTCTACGAATCAGGCTAATCTTATCAGCCTTTGAGGAAGCTTCTAAACGAAGACAAGACACGTCGTTGCAAGTTGCCGTAAAGACTTGGTTTCAACGGGTGAGTCTCCAGGTTCAAGGAACAGCTCAGTGGAAAGCTCAGCTGGAGGAGCGATCAACCCATGGAGAATCAACAGACGCTACTTTTTCCCAAGTGGAAAGTGAAGCGACGGCAGAGAAACCGCATAAGAGGGATGCCATTGACATTTATCTGTCAGACTATCAACGTTTTTTAGGTGATGACGAGTTGAGGAGAAGGTTAGAGGGACTTAGCCCTAATAGTGAAGGAACCAAGCTTGTGTTGGATGCCATCGATGTGGAAATGAGGGCTGCGAATCAGGCTAAATTTGATGAACAACTACGCATCACACGAGACCAAGAAGAACAAGTAAAGAAAAAACGTATAGAAGATAGAAAGACAGCGGCAGTGGCAGCAGCAGTGGCAGAGGCAGAAGCGGAAAGAAAAGCGGCAGCAGCAGTGGCAGCGGCAGAAGCGGAAAGAAAAGCGGCAGTGGCAGTGGCAGTGGCAGAGGCCGAAGCGGAAAGGAAAGCGGCATCGGCAGTGGCAGTGGCAGAGGCCGAAGCGGAAAGAAAAGCGGCATTGGCAACAGCAGAGGCAGTGGCAGAAGCCGAACGGAGAGCGACTGAAGAAACCACCCAATTAGAATTGGAAAACATTCAGGAGAATCAAGACTGCATAAATAAACAGTTAACAGCTAGTAATATGCAGATGATGAATCGATCTACTCCCAAACGACAGGGATACACATCATCTGAGGAAGGCGATACCACCGATACTGAAGGCAAAGGAAATAGATCTCGTCTAAGTAGACGTAAAAGAACATTCCACCGTCAGAAATTGCCTGATTTGCCTCCAGCTGTTAGAAGGCAACTAAATAACACCAACTTAGGTAGTACAGAGCCCACAGACCAAATAATTAAAATAGAAAGACTCCCTACTATAGTAGATGAGCCTGAAATAATTAGGCCTGTTCTTGAAATCACCCCTTCGGTGATAGACATACCTGTGCTCCCTGAGACTACCTCCAAATTCCCTTTGCATAGCACTAAGCTACCTGTGCCCCGTAGAACTGCCCCGGATACAGTTCAGGTCCTGGACCCCGAGCGAATTATTCATAATTTGTCGCCCGTTGTCCCTCGTCCGCCCGCTACAACGTTGGCGACTCCCGCTTCGGCGGTCGAATGGGTGGACGAGAGACGGCGGGGGATGGATATCCTGCTCGGGCAGATGCAGGAGACTGTCCAGCAGTTCAAGGGCACAGTAAGGGAAAGTAGACTAGAGTTGCAAGAAGTGCAGCAAAGTATCGCGTTAGAACGCGATAAATTAGTAAATACTCAAAGAGGTATACCACCACCCTCTGTAACAATGTGTCAACCTGTTAGGTCTGAAGTATCTCATGCGCAAGGTGTGGAGCCTACACGCATATATACTGCTAGCGAAGTAGAAACTCCTATAGTGAACCCTATTAAGGGTAATTACAGACCTGTTGATAATGATATTCCCTATAGAACTGATGATAATCCGAGAAATTTATATACCGATAATTCGATATTAAATAACACGATGGCCCAAGAAAGTTTTACGCGTCAAATGGCTAGAACCGAAGCCCGGCAAGCGGTAAAGGTGGGAGAGATCGTCAAGTTCAATGGAGATGAGATGAAATGGTTACCTTTTAATGAATATTACAAAGATAACATACAGAACTCTGTACTATCTAATGGAGAAAAACTTAGATACCTCATCGAGTGCTTGGAAGGATCTCCCAAGTTAATGGCGTTAAAGTTTATTGGACATCCAGACGGATTAAGACAAGTTTGGGATACACTAAACATCAGGTATGGTAATAGGAATAATATCGCTGGGTACTTGTATGCAAAGTTAGTAGCGCCCCGAAAGTTTATTAGTAGCGGAATTATCGAGTTTTCCGATGAGATCCAAGAGATCTGCAGACAATTAGATTGGCTAGGTAAGTCTCATGAGTATCAGAACACTATGGTTATTAGAGCAGTGGCTTCTACTTTACCGAAAGGTGGAGTAGGTACACGCTGGGATAAGAAAGTGTTATATATGATGGAACAACAACGGCGAGACCCTACCATGGCTGATCTCATGTCATTCCTAGATGGAGAAGTGAAATTACAGCTCCTGAAACTGTCCAGAGAGAAGACACCGGAAAACAAGGTAAGTGAAAAACCCGTCTCTAGGAGAAAGGTAACACCAGTATGTTATACCGATGACGGCGAAAGCCAGACTTCTCAAGGAGAAGATAGCGGGAAGGACACGGATAGATCTTATTACCTGAATAA
>JAUCBJ010005363.1:0-15213 GCA_032718475.1 Nemertoderma westbladi
TACCTCTGCCGCCTTTGCCTTGGCCGCTGCCGCCTTTCTTTCTGCTTCTGCAGCTACCACTGCTGCTTTCTTTCTGTCTTCTATGCGTTTTTTCTTTACTTGCTCTTCTTGGACTCGTGTCAGGCGGAGTTGTTCATCAAATTTGGCCTGATTCGCAGCCCTCATTTCCACATCGATGGCATCCAACACAAGCTTGGTTCCTTCACTATTAGGGCTAAGTCCCTCTAACCTTCTCCTCAACTCGTCATCACCTAAAAAACGTTGATAGTCTGACAGATAGATGTCAATGGCATCCCTCTTATGCGGTTTCTCTGCCGTCGCTTCACTTTCCACTTGGGAAAAAGTAGCGTCTGTTGATTCTCCATGGGTTGATCGCTCCTCCAGCTGAGCTTTCCACTGAGCTGTTCCTTGAACCTGGAGATTCACCCTTTGAAACCAAGTCTTTACGGCGACTTGCAACGACGTGTCTTGTCTTCGTTTAGAAGCCTCCTCAAAGGCTGATAAGATGAGCCTGATTCGTAGAATTCTTTTTCTAACTTGATAAAGCAGCAATCCCTGCTCTTGAGGTCCTTGAGGTTTATGAAACAGTTGTTCTTTTAATCGCTCTATAGAGCTGAAGAATCCCTGTGCGTATCCGGCTGCGGACCTCTTCCACACAGCTGGATCGATGGTTTCCTTGGCTACTCCCATCCGGTGTATGTCTTCCCAGGCAGCTTCTGATAAATCAAACGGGAGTCCGGGTCCGGGGAAGTTCCATTGCGACTCGACAATAGACTTCAGTTCTTCACTCGTGTATCCCGCATAACTATCTCTAGTTGAACGCTGGCTTCTCGCCCAATCGATCTGGTGTTCTTCCACAGCGATCAATAACCTAGTGAGTACGGCTGCAGGAAGGATGAGAAGGGGATCCGTATAAACCGCATCCGTCATCTCTGCTCCGCGCTCGGGTGTCAGCTCTACAGTATCCTCACTACTGGAGCTGCTGGGCCGCTGAGGAATAAGTTCTTGACTAGCGGGTTGTTGCTGTTCCGCTGCTTCTTGGTCCCGCTTGACCTGAGCTCGGGTGCCTATGATAGACCTACGATGTTGAACTAGCCTAGGTTCTGTTATTACTACTGGAGGGATGACCTTCCTCACAGTGGGAGGTGAACTGGATTTACGACCAGACGGTTGTACGTCTCTATCTGAGTCGCAGATAGTTACATCTAATAAACTGTCTGACAGGTTCTGCTTAGTATCAGACATGACTATGTATACCGTTGAATGTCTACTGCTGTATTACAGTCTGAGCAAGTCTAGTAACTCAGTATTAACTGCTAGCCTAATAATTAATTACCGGTATTGCTACTCAATGCAGCGTGGTATATATAATATATTAGAATACCGGTATGCTTATAGTATATATAAGTATTATTACAGACTAGGTTTATCGCAGAGTACCGGTATAATTTTAGCACAAGTATATATAAATATATAATAGGCCTATCGGGAATACCGGTACACAGCTTACAGTTTATAGTATATATAATTCTGGACTAGAATTAATTACAAGTACCGGTATAATGTAAGCCTAAAATTTACAGAAATAAAGATAATAGGCCTATCGTAAATACCGGTATATCAATTATTTTAAATAATTGAATTTCTGAACTTTAGGGTTACTTGGTTACTTTACTTACTTTATTACTGTTATTTGAGCAGTAATCCAACTGATATTGAGACCTAATGGTTTTATGGTAGGCCTACTATTTATAAATCGTTAGATTTGATTTATAATATATATATACCCGTTTTAATGGGTTTTGTCGATGTTTGAAATAAATGTTATTATTTCTGGGGTAATCACTACACAAAGCGGTACGCTTTCAGTGAAGTGTTACGTACAGGACACTAAAACAAATGATTCTAATTTACCTAAGTTACTTAATTCTACAAATTACGTACAATTCGGGTGAGATTACAATCTCTAAATAAACACAAAATTTTACAAAAAACACAAAATACGAATTTTTAGGGTAATTTTACAAGAAGTCTACAAACCAGCCTAACAAAGGGTTAGAAACTGGTTATTACAACGGACAGGGTACTACGGTATTTGAAATAATAAGTAGTAGTAAATACACTGCGTTGTCCAGATAGGAAAATACCACCGCCTGACGACCTATAGCCGTATCGCTATAGGTGCTACGTTATGTATCACGGAGTGTTCCTACCTAGAAGTTAATAGAGCTAATCGAATGTGCCTATCAACCACTTTACAACACAGATATAATGCCTACACTAATTACTTCGGAAAGTACTGTACACTAAACCCTAAATTAGGTACGAGTACTTGTACAACAAATAATCAGTAGTTAAATATACTTGAACAGCTAAAAGAACCACGGCATCTGCTGGAGTGACCGATGCACAAAATCACCAGTCTTTACCTACGCCGAGCAGCCCGTGTAGTACCGGGGTTAATTTAACTATAGCGGTATGTATAACAAACACAATTACTGTATGAACAAACTTGGGGAATGAATGTTGCGGATAATCGCATAAACTCTGAATAATAAATATTACGCTACGCGTACAAACTACTCAAACAAAATACAGACCGAACACTGACAGACTACTATCAAGCCTAAACAAACTACGGTATATGCAGACTCCGAAATGATTAGGGAGTATGCGCTCTAACCCAGTAGTGCGACTTATTCTTTAGTTGGGGGTTTACCTTACAGCGTTCGCTGCCCCTACTTCCTAACCTTACTTAATCAGACAAATGATCTACACACACTGCAATCCGTTCAGACCTAATAACAGCCGGACAACTATCCAGCCTACAAATTATCTAAATAAAATTATACGCTACCCGTACAGACTTACACAAACAAATTACAGACTAAACGATGGCAGACTACTCTCAAGCCTAAATAAACTACAGGACATGCAGACTCCGAAATGATTAGGGAGTATGCGCTCTAACCCAGTAGTGCGACTTATTCTTTAGTTGGGGGTTTACCTTACAGCGTTCGCTGCCCCTACTTCCTAACCGTACTTAATCGGACAGGTGATCTACACACACTGCAACTCGTTCGGACTTAACAGCAATCAGACAACAGCTCAGCCTACAAATCGTCTGTACAATCTGATCAGGCTTACACGCCTTCTGTTCAATACTGGCCTACAAACAAATAAAACTTGACAGAAATAAGTAAAAATCTCAATAAAAAACCAGGGCTGCAGTCCCTGATTAATTATTAAGGCCTACTGGTATATAATAATCAAAATCGAATAATACTGCTGTACCTGTACTGCTGTAGGTACCGGTCCGGGTGGTTAGGTAGTCAGGCCTACTGGTACCGGTTCTGGCAGTTGGGCCTACTGACCTACAGATGTACCGGTTGACCGGTACTTTCAACTTTATTGCTTACTGCAATAAAGAAGCTATATCCTTTAATGTTCGCGCTTTCAGACCTTTGGCAGTTTAACCCACCAAATTAAGATGTCTTCTAGATATTAAATCGGTTTTTAGTCTATGACAAGTATTTGATTCACTACACTAGTCGAAACCAATCTGTGCGCGATCATTCACCCGCTGGATATTCCCGGGAGATTGGGTTCGACGGTTTAATTTTATTGCTATGTAAGCCTAATGTATTATTCGACTGACAGTATTATATAATCTCTGACAATATTATTCACCTTCGGGAATATTAACAGTTCCTTTAGGACGTGGCGCTTTATCTATATAAACAGAGTTATGACTTAAACTACTCACAACGATATGGCTTAATTATAATTCACATATATGGCGCATTCTTTAGGAATTGCTTCTTTAACAGACTCACTCATACACAATGCTGCACAATACTGCACACTAATCTGCCAATCTTCACTGATTTTAGTCACATATAAAAGGAACACAGACTGACTTATGTAGGGTCTATCAAATAACATGAGATTCACTTCAAACCACTTTAACATAAGTCACAATCGTTTATCTGTAACCCTTCTCTCTTACCTTCGGTATATCAAGAATATTGGGTTTTGGGGTTATTTATCGTTATTCCAAATATAATAATTCATCAACCATATTATGAAGAACTGACAGTAAATAGCAGTATAAAACAACAACTGAACACTGATTGTTATGAGTTTGCAATGTTTCAGCAGTCAGTATGTATGATCAATTAGCAGCGATTAAAAGCCAGGTGCGTTAAAGGATATATGTCCTTATAATTAAACCTACTAGTGTAAAACTAAAAACTGAAAACACGGAGGTGCCAAAAGCCGGTTCTTAGGCTCTGGGCAAAAACATAACACTGAACTACTGAGTTTCTGTATATACCTCCAACACAGAGACAACAAACGCTCTGATTGGTCAACCTGAACAACGAGAGAACAGAGAAACAAAGAAACGTCGACGTGGCAATATCAGCTGCTAGCCGTCGTCATGGTAGCGACACTGTTTTCAAGAGTATCGAGCTTTTACGTCACGGAATTACGGATTATGTCCTCTAAAGTACAAATACAGAAGAAATAGCTTTTATGTCCGCTAAAACACCAGTACAGCAAGGACACGGCCTTTTTATGCCTGGTAAACCAACTACAGAGTATTTTACGGGAAAAATAAGGAAAAATAACCGGACAATTCAGCAAAAGCTTTTACAATAACTGCTACACAAAGGTAGGGGTGGGCGCTACCGCTACTCCTATCCTAAGATAGGTAATATAATAGTAGAGTAGGCCTACAGTAATATCAACTTACTGTAAGTAGGCCTTGGCCCCTACCGGTAATTGCAGATAAACTGTAAGCAATTTTTTACAGTATAAACATGATTTTGTGGGTTGTACATATCTTTGTAATGTTTAATGTGTTTAATGTTTAATGTTTTAACGTAATTTCGACACAGAGAAGCATGCACAAATACATAATAATAATAGAAAACCTAGTTATTGTATTATATAATTGAGTATGAAACGTAAGTGTGCAGTGAAACTCTGTGAAGATGGCAGCTGATCGGGTAGACCCATTATTACAGCCACCAAGTGCACATAGTTTAACATTTACATACGATTATATAGAGCTAAGGATAGAAAATGCATATTAATTTACAGATACAAAGCTACATACAGACATACATAGTAACAAGATATTAGCATATATAGTAACATACATTAGCATATATAGTAACATACATTAGCATACATATAAATCCTACAGTAGGCCTAGTAAAGAAATTTAAAAACTACTGTATGGCACACATACTGTACATTAGAAATAGAAAATAGAAAAACTGGATATGAGGATTTTAATCTGTTGGGGGGGGGGGGGGGGGGGGGTTCGGCCCTTAACATGATATTGAGGATTGGGAAAGTGAAAGAAAATTTGTAAGCTCTTTTTTGAATGAGAGGAAGCTTGCTTGTACAGTATCTGTCTGTAGGCCTATGTCTGTCTGTGGGGCGAGCTACGAAGTTCGCGGAAACTTTGCGAACTGACAAGTCAGGGCGATCAATAGAACAAAAGGTGAGATTTTTTATGGAGACTTTCAGTTCAGACATCATCAATTCAACACTCTTCCGCTGGATTGACAATTATGACAATTTATATTATAGTATACCGGTACCCAGATTGTACATTTCCTTTGATAAATCTCCTTCCAGTTACACCTATGGACCCCTTCTAATGAAATTAATCAATGAAATCTTCATCAGGTCCACATCTTCCAGAGGTTCCGGTATCCCACCACACACTATCATTAGGAAGGTACTCCACTAGATTCCCGTCGTCTAAAACCTTGAGCTGTACTTGGTTGTTTACAGTATCGCAAGTTTTACCATGGGACCATGGTGATCCTCCACCTTGGTAAACAACAAGGTTACACGTTCGTGGGGACTTCGCGCAGCACGAGGCCTAGTTATTATATACAAATTAAAATGCAGCGACTGTATCACAAAATCAGGTTTTGAGAAATTTACCCACACCACCAATCAATCAAAGAAAGGTGGACAGTACGTGTTCACCCCTTTTAATCCCCCCCCCACCCTTCCCAACCACCAATACATAACCGCGACATCTACCACCCACGGAAGGGTAGCACGAACTTATTTCCAATCGCACGTTAAATATGCAAAGCCAGGTGGTTTATAGGAATATAATAAACGCAGTACTCGTTTTCATTATAAGCCTCTTTGCGTTCGTCCTGTTTTGTATTTAAATATATTTCTTAAACGCAGGCTAGGACGATCTTTATAATAATAATAACTAGGGATGCGATCAATATGTGAAGCCAGGTGGTTTATATAATAATTTAGTCAACGCAGTACTCGTCTTCATTATATGCCTCGTTGCGCTCGTCGCTTGTCCTGTTTTGTCATAAAATATTTTTCCTAAACGCAGACTGACGATCTTTATACAGTTATAACTATGCGAAGTTTCGAAACTGTGCGAGTAACTGTTGATACATCTATGTGGAGATGTGTGATATGTGGAGATGTGTGATACAACGCCAACGCATCTTATGCCGATGTAGTAATATGGGTATTGAAATAATATTAAATCAATGTACACTCTTAAAGCTGCAGCGAAAAAATGTAGCTAATTTCCTAGGTTACATATAAAATAATAATATTATTTTTAAGAACATTAATTTTACTACTTTGCAAAAATTCAATTAAAAAATAACCAGACATATACATTGTGGAATAAACTATTTCAGATAAGCCTACACAACAGCCATACCATGGATGGTATTTATGTTATTATATCTGTCATTTAACTGAGATAGCAATAGTAGTAATAGTCGAACGGTTATGCGGCCCGTCCAGCCTATAATAAACACAATTCAGTGATTGGGCTGGAATAGCAATACTATGGTTGCCTCTATTACAATTCCTCTCAGGTTAGTCTACAGCCACAACTCCCAGCAGCTAGCTCCACACCAGCAGAGACTTGACCAATAATGGGAAGGATTAAATTTGTACTCAATAATTGTGCGGTTTAATTACGTTTAGATCAATTAAAGACACATTTATTAAAGCAAATCACTTAAACTAATTAAAAACTATAATAGAATGGCGTATGGGGATTATATCTGTATAATTTTTAAGTATAATTATTTAAATCTTATACTGTAAAACAATTAATTTCCTTTAAAAGGCAGGTTGAAAATGGCGTTTTCACCGCAATCAACTTAATTAACTAATTAACTGCTATTATCTTAGCTTCTCGAAGGCCACACGGAAATTCTACTTGGAAAATTTCTAAACTTTTGCCAAACAACATGTGTACCAAGTTTGGATAGATTTCATCAAAGATTGGCCGAGTTATTAACGTTTAAAATTGAACACGACAGAACGACAGAACGACAGAACGACAGAACGACAGAACGACAGGTTGATTAATGGTACCACTACGCTAAGGCTCACTCACTTCGTGGCTCGCCCCACAATCTCCTTGTAGATCGGTTCGGCTATCAGGTCCCTACAACGATAAATATATTGTGGAGGTGTGAGTTTGTGGTTGAGGAATACAGTATATTTTCTGGGTGTTTTGTTTGTCTGCGTCCATATCACACAAACAAATTCAGTGTATAATTTTGAGGATATGGTTATGCCTCTACTTTAATATAATCTTTAATTTGCTTTGCTTTTGATTTCAAAACTAAAAGATAACTAAATTAAGATAATTAGTGTTATTATTAACATAATTAATGAGGACAAAAATTACAAAACATATTGGACTCGAATTTCCTAGTATAGTGTATTCAAATTTGGCCAAAATATAGCCAAAGTCGGAATAAAATACAATGATATGGGATCACTTTGAATACATTTAGGCCTACAAGGTCATAGAAGATGATTTTAAGAAAAGGGAATGTGGTTTTACTTTACTGCCCTCCATCCCCCCCACCCCTTATTGCAGTATTTTCTAAAAAATAATTTTTTTTTTCAATGTTATGGAGTAATTACAGTAATAAATTATTAATAAGAAATCATTGCTATTACTTTATATGTGCAGTCTAAGGAAATAAATCATTACATTCATAATGGATAAACAGGATAGGGGTCGTTCATAAAGTACAGTATGTCAAGCAAATTTTTCCGAATTTTGACCCCCCCCCCTCCCCCCTCTGTAACAAAGTGTCACACAAAATCGACCGCCCCCCCTCCCCTCTGTCACATTAGACAATTTGTAATACCCCCCCCCCCCCCCCCCCCCCGCCAAGACAAATAATAGGCCCTATTTTATTGTAATAATACACAATGTTTGTTAGGCCTATGCCAAAATACAATATAAATTCATTCACTATATATTGTAGTGGCCTTATTATTAGGGGTCATCGAACCCGAATTGACGGCCTACCTAGGTAAATATTATTATTGGAAGTTGAGAGACTGCACTCTCTACATTGGTGACCCGTACTTGCGCGAACGGCTTTCGCATAACGACCGATGGCTAACGACCTCAACGTGGTCGCCATCAAGCTGCCCCCGTTTTGGGCAGAAAACCCATCTGTCTGGTTCACGCAGGTGCAGGCGCAGTTCCACCTTCAGAGGATTGTCAATAACTCCACAAAGTACTACCACGTCGTCGCCTCTCTCGACCAGCTGACTGCTGCTCGCCTCCTCGACACCCTCACCGCTCCGCCTATCAATGGGAAGTACAAGGGACTGAAGGCAGGCTCCTCGGGAGCGCGCTGCGAGACTCCTCCATATGCGTGGGCTGGGCGACCGCAAGCCGTCCGAACTGATGGACGAGATGCTGGGGCTCCTCGCCAGACACACACCGTGTTTGCTGTTCGAGCAACTCTTCCTCGAACAGCTCCCTGAGGACATTCGGCTCTAGATCTTGAATGACTCATTCGTGGACCCCCGCGCCCTGGCTGCCACCACTGACGTTCTTTGGTTGGCCAAACGCCAGGGACAATCTCAACTGGCCAGCATTAACAGGATGATGACAAGCTCGCGTCGCCCCGAGGACTCATCCGCAAACTCCACCAGCACTGCTCGGCCTGACACTGACCACGTGTGTTACTACCACGCCCGGTTCGGTAGAGCTGCCAAGCAGTGCAAGTCGCCATGCTCCTTCCCAGGAAACGCCCCGACCAGCCGACGGTAGCCGCGGCATCAACTGGTCGATACAAACAGCGGGATAACCTCCTCTACCTCTGGGACTGGAACTCTGGCCTCCACTTCCTCATCGACACCAGCACCCAGGTGAGCGTGTTCCCCGCCAGCGGATTTGACACCCGTTCTGGACGTACTGGGCCATAGCTCTGCGCTATCAACGGATCATCGCTTCGTTCCTATGGGACCCGCTCTATCCTACTGCGGTTCAACGACCGGCGGACCCACTGGGACTTCGTGATCGCAGACGTCCCTCAACTGTTGCTTGGGGCTGATTTCCTCTGCGACCACGCCCTGATGTTGGACGTGAAAGGGCACCAACTCATCGACATGGAAACTTTCCAGCCAATCCCCCTCCGTTGCTCCCCCTCCACCATCCCGGGAACCGATCCTCACCTCGCGTCGACCTCCGTGGAACGAGTTTACTCCGACCTCCTGGCGGAGTTCCCCGCCATCACGATGCCAACCTTCTCGGACTCGTCCACTCGCCACGGAGTGGAGCATTACATCCAGACCACTGGTCCACCTGTCCATGCCCGACGACTGCCGCCCGATAAACTCAACATTGCGCGGGAGGATTTCTGCACGATGGAGGCGATGGGGATTATTTACCGTTCGAGTATCCCCTGGTCGTCTCCCCTCCACATGGCACCCAAACCGAACGGCAGTTGGCTCTCCTGCGGCGACTACCGGCTGCTAAACAACGCGACCACCCCCGATCGTTACCCCGTCCCATACATACAGGACTTTTCGGCGTGACTCGCCGGGGCAACGATCTTCTCCAAGGTTGACCTGGTGCGGGGTTACCACCAGATCCCCGAGGACGTTCCAAAGACTGCCGTCATGATGGTTTCTGTGTGCTCCGGGCTGGACTTCCTCTACGTGTACCTCGATGATATCGTCATCGCGAGTGCAACCCCCAAGGAACACCTCGCCCGCGTCTACTCTTCCAGCGGCTCCAAGACTATGGCCTTGTCGTCAACATGGCGAAGTGCGTGTTCGGGGTGAAGGAAATTCAGTTCCTGGGCCATGTCGTCAAAGCATCCGGCGTCCATCCACTCCCCGATAAGGTAGAAGCCATCTGCTCCTTCCCACGTCCAACCACATCTAAAGGTTTGCGGGAATTTATTTTACCACCGATTTATTCCCGCAGCATCCGCCTCCGCTGTTGGTGCGGCCCTAGAGCAGTGGACTGACAGCAAGTGGCGGCCTCTCGCGTTCTTCAGCCGACAACTCCGCTCTCCCGAACGGAAGTACAGCGCCTACGACTGAGAACTCCTCGGCCTGTACCTCGCCGTCCGCCACTTCCGTTACCTTCTCGAGGGCCGTCCGTTTGTGGCCTACACAGACCATAAACCCCTAACTCAGGCCTTCTCAAAGGTCACTGGACCCTGGTCTCCACGTCAACAGCGCCACCTGGCATACATCTCGGAATTTACAATGAATGTACGACACGTAGACGGGAAGGACAACCAGGTCTCGTTCACCCTCTCTTGCAGCTTTGTGGGCCATCTGTCGACCCAACTCGGGGTCGACTATAAGGCCATGTTGGCCGCCCAATGGGAGGACGACGAACTCCATGCCTTCCAGGCAAACCCTGGTAGCCTCGATCTACGTGATGTCACACTAGCGGATGATGACGTCACGCTCCTCTGTGATGTCTCTACGGGCACACCTCGGCCGATCATCCCCAGCACATGGCGCCGCCACATGTTCGATGTGGTCCATTCGCTGTCCCACCCATCCATCCGCTCCACTAGGAAACTCCTCTCCGAGCGTTTCGTCTATGGCACGGCCTGTCCAAACAGGTGACGAGCTGGGCCAAGGCTTGCGTCGCCTGCCAGACCTCCAAAGTCCAGCGCCATATAAAGGCCCCCCCTCGAGACATTCTCTGTTCCTCGACACCAGTTCAACCATGTCAACGTCGACCTTGTGGGTCCCCTCCCTCCATCCCAGGGCTTCACCTACCTGTTTACGATCGTCGACCTGACTACTCGTTGGCCAGAGGCCATCCCGCTCGCTGACTCCACCACCGAGAGCTGCGCCTGCGCTCTCATCGGACACTGGATCGCTCGATTCGGCATCCCGGTTGAACTCTCCTCCGACCGCGGCAGTTAGTTCACCTCGGAGTTGTGGGCCGATGTCAACAGATTCTTCGGCACCAAACTCCACCGGATGACAGCTTACTACCCGCAGGCCAATGGCCTGGTGGAACGGTTCCACCGTTCCCTCAATGCCTCCCTTAGAGCCTGACTAACTGGGCCAAACTGGATTGACGAACTGCCCTGGGCCCTTCTGGGCTACCGGACCACCCCCAAAGAGGACCTCCACTGCTCGTCGGACGAACTGGTCTACGGCAAGCCACTCATTGTACCTGGCAACTTCGTTTCCTCGCCAACCGACCCTCCAAACTCGACAGCTTTCCTCCCGGGCCTCCACAACCACGCACGGCAGTTCATGCCCACACCAACCTCCCACACCAACCTCCCATCATGGCCAACCCTACTCGTCAGTGCCGTCACAAATAACCACCAGTGACTATGTCTTCCTACGCACCGATGCTCACCGCGATCCCTTACAGCGGCCCTACACCGGGCCGTACAAGGTCGTACAGCGCGGCTCAAAGACGTTTGTCATCAAGGTGGGCGGGCGTCAGGAGACCGTCTCCATCGACAGACTCAAACCGGCCCACCTCGCTATCAATGAACCTGTCAATGTGGCCGTCCCACCGCGTCGTGGTCGACCACCTACAGTGACACCCCCGGACCTCCCTCCCCCCAGTCTCTGCAACTCACCCGACCCACCGCAAACTACCATAGCAACTCGAAGTGGGCGGGCCATCCGGCAGCCGGACTATTTTTATTAATTCAGGTTCTGGGGGGAGCCATGTAGTGGCCATATATACATTAGGGGTCATCGAACCCGAATTGACGGCCTACCTAGGTAAATATTATTATTGGAAGTTGAGAGACTGCGCTCTCTACAATATCTACATTTTTCCACGGGCAAGTCAAGTGTTCTTATTCTACAGTATATTAATAACAGTTATTACAGTGTTGGAGTCAATGGCTTCTATGTCCTAGTCAATTTATTGATTATACTCAATGTTATTGAGTTTATTGTTTTAAAGTTACCCACTTTTCTACACATGTGTGAAATTCAAAGCTAGTCAAGCTAACATTAAAGCATAGAACATCGCCGTGACCGTCACAAAAGTCGACACCCCCATCCCTCTGTTACAAAATGTCACGCAAATGCGTGAAATACAGTACTTTATGAACGCACCCATAGTGTTAATTCGATACTTGTATTTTGTAGGTACACCCCCCCCCCCCCCCCCCCCCCCCCACTCCCAAAAGATCCATAGTGTTAGGTTGCCCTTCTTGGGAACTGGCACCAACTTATTTGTTTTCAATTCTTGGGGGACTCTTTGTACGTTACATGTATATTATGATAGGGTGGATGAGTTCCAAACATTCTGTTATTTTCAAGACCTCAGTGAGGACACTGTCTACTCCATCGGCATGATTGGTCTTAATTATCTTTGCAGCCGCCTTGATTTATAAAGGCTTGAATGCAACTGAATAGATTATTCCAATATGGTTTGATTCACTTATCAATTTGTATTCCAGAAATGTGATACACAAGTTCATGGCTTGTTCAAGTACATGTTCATGGCTCTTATTAATGACCACCCACTTGTTCTTTGATTCCTTAAAACGATAAATCAATTGTAGAGGCAGAAAAGAAAGCACTACATTTCTGTGATTCCGTGTCATGATGAACGTAAAGTCATCTGAGATCTCTAGACTAGGCAGCCGAAACAGGTTGATTTAATGCGACGGCTCAGTCTGGATGATTCTATCTCCTTTACAATTTCCGCTATGAGGATATTAGACATTGTCGGTGACAATAATGATCCCCGTTTCAGTCTTCTGGTCACAATCATGCCACTTTAAGTATCTATAAGATTGTCGAACTTAAGATTCACCTTGCTACTGAACTGTACTGTACTGCTTGTACTGTACTGTAGTTGCAGTACTGTAGTTAGTGGATTATTGTAGCAATAATATGGGGATTAACTCATATGGGGAGATAATATAATGGATGATAATATGGGGAGAAACTTCAACCAAAGGATTCCATAGTCCTCGCTGTCGAACACTGAATGTAGTAAGGTTACGATATGAGAGTCTCCATTAAGGTGAGGCTATCAATTGAAGAATTCTGAAGCACTGTAGACCCATTTAAACCTCCACCCCCCCCCCCCCCCCCCCCCCCCCCCATACTGTACATATCAATATTAATCAAATTGTATGCAAATTATAAAAATCACCGCTTTAACATCTGTCTGCCAGTTTATGAATTGTTGTTGACATATAAGTATGAGGTTACCATCCAGTTGATGTTCCAACTTGTATTTACCATTTGGTGACACCAATGAATTGCCAATGTTTAGAGACTTGGCGGCTTCGAGTACGTTGATAACATCTGTGAGGAATATACACTACAATATATTCGACTATTGTTTAACATATTTCAACGAGTCTTATCAAATGTTATGAGTGATAGGCACCGGTGTTGCATGCACACACCCCCCCCCCCCCCCCCCCCCCCCCTCAAAAAAATTATTTATACCGGATAGAAGACAGGGGGGGGGGGGGGGGGCTGGACGCAAAACCCGCCTTGGCGAATTAATATCCCGCCTCAATGTTAAATTCTCAATTTAGGGAAAGGAGCAGGTTACAGTGGCACGTTATTTTAACCAAAACAATAAACTAAACACAATAGAACAGGTTACAGTTTTATTTTTGAGAGTAATCAGCTGTTATTTGCGTCCAATTTCCCCTGGAGAGGGATGAATTTTTATTGCGTCCAGTTACCCCCCTATCTGAAAAATTAACAAATATTCATTTACTTGTTTCGAATGATTAAATATTTTTAGAGAAAATCGATTAGATATGTACTGTACACAGTAGTCAGCTATAAAAACTTACTTACTTACTTATAAAAACAAATAACAATACACCAAACTAATACCGTAGGTATTGTACACTGTAGTATGCTTTGCATTGTACTGGTTTTATTAATTATAAAGTTGTAGGATTACCGGTATATTATACTTATACAACTAAAAACAGTTCAGCTTAAGGGACAATTAATACCACCTGTATCAACCAGCCTCCGTGAACGCAGATTAAGATTCAGTGGGCAGGGCCACTGCTAGAGAAGTAAACATGAAGTCATACCACAGTACCAGAACCAGATCTACTTTTGTGGCAACCAACACAAGGAAAGCGTAGCCGTGGACGACCGGATATAGTACATAGACCAACTTAAAAGAGATAATTGGACTTGAGATAAACGAAATTCTGACAACTATGGCAGTATGGAGAATCGGGAAGCCTGGAAGGATCTAATTTCGAATTTCCACTGTCCGAGCTCGCTCGACCTAGTACTGTACTGCTGTAGTAGTAGTAGTAGTACCGGTACTAAAGACTGTTGTATTGTCTGCTACATATAGAAAAGTCCCCTATCGAATAAGCGTTGGGACTTAGGAACAAACACCTATACTATAAGCTCGGTAACTAAATTTAACGAAATTTCAGGAATTATATATATTATGAACATTGAACATACACTATTCTGCTTTTAAAGAAACCCATTTTTTAATGTAAATCTCACTCGCTGTGCTCACAAGTCCCTAAAAGGTGCCACCCTGCTCCACAGCGCGGGAAATTCAAATCATTGAAAGACATGTAATTTGTACTGGAAAGGGTGGCAGATCAGATCTGCTACTGCTACCTATATTTTGGCGGTAAATTCAAATCTGTTTTAACATTGAATACATGAATAGAGTACGACTAATGTAATTCATTGAATCAGAATAAATTATTTCTTATCGGTTTAACTCACCCATCCGTTATTGTTGTTGTTTTATCTATTCTGGGACTTCGAGCAGTACGTGAACAACTAAACCTCACGTTAACTAGTCTTGGTCATAGGAGCAGCACGTGAACAACTAAACTGGCTGGTTACCTAGTCTGAGACTTCGAGCAAAATTGCAAATTGAGGAGGGGGGGGGGGGGGGTGGGG